>ML402909.1:0-39232 GCA_005239525.1 Nicotiana knightiana
CCGTGAAGCCAGTCAAAATAACCCAGATTTTCAGTCCAAAACCCGGATAAAAGTAGACGAAAATAGCCCGTTTTCCTCACAAAACAACAGTATTTTTGGTTGAGTTAGAGTCAAAGTTTTCCGACGAGCTTTGCACGGTGAGTTTCGGAGTTTCGTTGGAGAATTCCGTCCATTAGTCCAGTAGGCAGTAGCTTTTTTGGGGGAAGAAGCCTCTTGGGTACGCTCAGGAATTCATTTTTGTATTGAATCAAATATTAGACAAGGCTTCATCTGAATTTGTTTTAAAGGTACGATTTCTCACTTTGATTTCCTACTGTTCATGGGATTAGCTAGTTGATGAACTTTTCCTATTCCTTATTATGATTACTGAATAATTTTTCCGCTGGCCGTACTTATATTTTTGCATGTATATGTGAGTGTTGCTTTATTTACGTATATTATGTTGTTGTTGGAAGATTTTTCTTGACTTTGAGCATTTGAATGGCATTAGTCAAAAAATTTTATTCATTTAAGTGAGGTTGAGTGCTCAAATATATTTTGTTGCCTAACATAATGGTTTGGACTGGTTCGAAATAAAATCCAACCAGCTTCAGTCAAGTTTGAGAGTCATCATGCATGTATGAACGCCTAACAAACTAACTGGAAGTTATCATATTAATTTGGTGTAATAATTAAAGTTTGGGAGATTCTTTGTAATATGAATAGCATTGTGACAAATTGTTGCCACAGTGACTTTGTATATAACTTGATTATTCATAGTTAGGTCTCATTCGTAGGAGTATCTTATTTGTATTTTAAATTTGCAAACATGCTGCTGGACTAAAAGAGCCTATGATTTTGACATTGCTACATTTTGAGTATAATGATTCTATTCATTATTTCCTAAATGACTTCTCCTACGCGAAATGAAAGTCTACACTTTTGAATTCTGCAAAAATTGTTAACCATTTTAAATGGTAAAGCTAAGAAGTTAAATTTCTGGCTAATTTCCTTGCTTTCCTTTGTTCAAATTTATTACTTTATCCACATTAAATTCTATAATTTACGGCCTTTCACAACAACCTCAAATATAGGAAATTCTTTTAAAATTAACGAACATCGTAGAAATGCCTTTAGGCGCGTTTGAAATTATCATCGCGGTTATGTACACGTTCGCGTGAGATAATTATGATTTCCCAAAATAAATCGAAGTACACGTTCGCGCGACTTTGGAAAAATAATATCAACAATTAATAAAGCATGATAAATTGTGTACACGTACGCGTGACATGATTTTAATGCCCCAAATAAAACAGATTCAGGCATATGTGATCCATTTCTAAAATAAATCAAGATATGCGTTCATTCAACTTTGGCCAAGCTTTTTTTAAAAAAATAATTAAGTGTTGTGAGTTGTGCACACGTACGCGTGACATGATTCTTGACGCGCCAAATAAAATAAGTACACGTACGTGTGGCTCGTTTTAAGATAATTCCTTAATCACGAATAACCGAGTAATTAAAAGCGGTAAAAGATAAAATGTACATAGGTTCTAAAATATGTAATTAAAATAATTTAATTAAACCAAGTATGATTAAAGCGACCGTGCTAAAATCACGGAATCCGGGAGTGCCTAACACCTTCTCCCGGGTTAACAGAATTTCTTACCCGGTCTTCTGGTTTCGCGAACTTTAAACAGAGTCAAATTTCCTCGATTTGAGATTTAAAATAAATCGGTGACTTGGGACACCATAAATCATCCCAAGTGGCGACTCTAGATAAATAAATAATCCCATTTCGAATAATGTCACTTTAATTGGAAAAACTCCTCATATCCCCCTCGGGAAAAAGGGAGGTGTGACAGCTCTGGCGACTCTGCTGGGGAACAACAAACCTAGAATCTCTGGTTCAGGGTTTAAGAATTCGAGCTTGTTAATGTGATTTTACTTGGCTTTATTAATTGTGATATTACTGTATTTTTGTGCGCACAATGTGCTCAATGTTATTTACTTACCGCTTTGATATCTATTTGAACTGTATTTAAACTGNTTGCCATGTGTATTTGTATCCCAGCCCAAAAGTGGTGCCATAGTGCTTCAGCTGTATTGGTTTGGAAATGCCCTGAAGATTCTAACCGAGTCCTCTGCCAAGATCGTATCCACTCCAGTTCAGTATGCTCTTGATCTTATATTCCCACCATTTGTCTTTGTTTGCTGCATTGATCCGTTCAATGTGGTGGTAGGTTTCTCCACCCAGCCTTCTTCTACCTTCAATCACCGGGATGGTATGGCGACTATAAATAGGATTGCTTCCGTCTCCATGGATGATCACCTCCTGGTGGTTCCATTCAAATTTTACCGACTGATGCAATGTTGATGCCACAGCCCCAGCGGCATGTATCCGCGTACGTCCCAACAACAGGTTGTAGGATGCCGATATGCCTATCACTTGAAATTCAACCTCGAACCATGTAGGTCCCATCTGCAGACAAAGAGTGGTTTCACCAATGGTAGACCTCTGAGAACCGTCTAAAGCCTTTACATTCATAGATCCTTCTTTGATCTCGTACAACCCCTTTCCCAATTTGTTGAGTGTTGTCAACGGACAAATGTTGAGGCTGGATCCCCCGTCGATCAGAATCCTAGCGATGAAGTAGTCCTCACTTTTCACAGTGATGTGCAGTGCTTTGTTATGACTTAGCCCTTCAGGCGGTAGTTCGTCCTCGTGGAAAGTGATCTTCTGAATCTCCAGTACTTGACCTACCGTACTGGCCATTTCTCCACTAGTTATGTTATTTGGAACATATGCTTCATTCAACACTTTCATCAAAGCATTCCCGTGTGTCTCTGAATTCTGCAGCAATAACAGAATGGAGATCTGGGCTGGAGTTTTGTTCAGCTAATCGATGACTGAGTATTCCATGGCCTGCACCTTCCTCCAAAGATCATCTGGGCCTGTCTCAATGACAGGTGGCCTGTTGGAAGCATTCTTGGTAGACTCTGCCAAGTGTTCAGATGTATAGACCCTGCCAGTCCTTATCATCCCATGTGCAGCACCAGCTTCTTCTATCTTGACTTTACCTTTCCTTCTTGCTTCAGTCGTGTAATCCCAAGGTACAACTTTATCATTGAAAGGTGGTGTGTTTGACACTATCACTGTGATTGGTGCAACTACTTTCCCTTCAAATGGAATGGTTACCTTAGCAGGCGGCATAACTTCAACCTCGAACGGCAAATGTGTGTTTGCAGGTGGTGTAGTTTCAAACTTGAATGGGAGTGACGCAGTTACCTCGACGTCTCTGGATTGCTGAATCTGGACTATGATGGGATTAAGAGTGAACACTGACTTCTTTGAGTCATCACCTTCTATAATTAACCCGATCGACCTCTCTGGGTCCCAATCTTCCTCTATCTCTATCATGTTGACACCCCTATGGTCTGGAAGCGGATTGTTGTGAACATTGGGAGCAACATTTTTTGCCTGGATGACCTTGTTATCAATCATAAACTGGATCTTATCGTACAATGAGTGACATTCATCAATTGTAAGTCCCTTCATGCTGGAATAGTATGCACATGTCTTATTTGGATTGACCCATTGGGATGGATTTTCAGGGGTTATAGCAGGGATAGGAATGACATAACCAGCAGCTTTTCATCTTTCATATAGCTGGTCGATGGGTTCAGCAATGGCAGTGTATTATTTAGGAGGTCTGCGATCAAATTTGGGTCGAGGTATCGAGAAATTTTGGCGAGTAGGGGGTGATTGGAGGTGAGATGGCTGAGAGTTGTAAGTATGATAAGCAAGAGCTGGTTGGGAATATCTGGGGGGAAGTAGGCTGATATGTAGACGGTAGAGATAACTGATATATTGGTGGAGGTGCTGACTGATAGGTGGGAGAGGATGCTTGATAAGTGAAAGGGGAAGTTCGGTATACCAACAGGGATTTGGGTCCCTGTGCAACCATTACCATTCCTGCATCTTTCTTCTTGGATATACCACCAGACTGCAAGGATTTGTTGGTGGTCTGTAGTGCCTCAAAGTTAGTGACCATTCCTCTCTTGATACCTTCTTCAATTCTCTCACCCAACTTGATGATGTCAGAGAATTTGTGGTTCTCAATCATTATTAGCCTCTCATAATACTGTGGGTCCTGTGCCCGGACGAAGAATTTGTTCATTTGTTCTTCATCTAGGGCAGGCCTGACTTTGGCTGCTTCAGATCTCCAGCGAGAGGCATACTCACAAAAATTTTTGGTGGGCTTCTTTTTAAGGTTCTGGATGTAGAACACGTCTGGTGCATTCTCCGTATTGAACCTGAACCAGTCCATGAAGTCTGATGCCATACTTACCCAGTTGGACCACTTCATAGGGTTTTGGCTGATGTACCAAGATAAAGCATCTCATGTGAGGCTCCTCATGAACAATTTCATGCGAATCTTCTCATCTCTTCCTACTCCAACAAATTTATCACAATAGGTCCTCAAATGGACCCTGGGATCACCTGTACCATCGAACATTTCGAACTTAGGAGGTTTGTAATCCTCCTGTAGTTAAACATCGGGTTGTATGCAGAGATCTTCGTAGTTCAACCCTTCGACTCCCTTTCTTCCTTCAATGCCTTGAACTCGACTATTCAGCCTCTTGAGTTCCTCGGCCAAATTCTTAATGAGCATATCCTTCTCACTGGATTCAGGTGTGTAAGCAACGTGTTGGGTGGATTTAGGTAGGCTCTTCACGTATATGGGGTTGTTCTAATGACCTGGTGTTTGAGCATAGAGGTGGTCACTTGTGGAGTTTTATGGTACAGGGATAATTTGTGGGGTTATTTCTCGGAGTCTGGCAAGTGTTGTGCTCGTGCTGTGGTGGGATAATTTTATTTTTCGGTGGAGTTTTATGATGATGAGTTGTGGGAGGATTTTGTTTGTTTGGGGTGTTCTTAGGATGTATGGGATTTTCAGTGACATCTGGGACACTGAGTGAAAAGGATAAATTTTCCAAGTTCCGGACATGCTCAAGCTCCCCTTGGAGTTTCAACAACCTTTGCTCAAGTTGTGTCATAGCCTCATTCTGAACTTGAGTGCCTTGATTTTCAGTGGCTTCTGTTCATTCCACTGGCGTTGTGTTTTTGTTGGTTGTAAATGCCCACGCAAGTATACGTGATCGTAACAAGTAATATAATGTTAAATCGAATGTCGAACCCACAAGGACTTGTGTAAACTACTTGCCAAATCACTCTAATCGTTATCTAATCAAGCCAAAATAAAATCAAGGATGTAACTATTTTATACTAAGATTCTATGAAATAACTAATTATCAAGTGAAAAAAATATTGTTATGTATTCAGTAGAGACAAATATTCCAGGGTTGTGATCTATTCACCACTCGTATTGCATTCTAATTAACTCTCCCTTTCATATAATTCACTCATGGTTGCTAATTAATCGATAAACGCTCTCATAGCCTTCTCCCGAAGCACTACTCGCCTATTCTCAATAGATTAACGCCTATATTCCTATGAAATTAATCTATTAGAACGCACTAAGATTACGATGTTTAATTAAGCACGGTGACTAGGTATATTCCTATCCTAACCACAAATCCGCTCCCCTGAAGGGTTAAGATCGCGCTCTCTTCAATTCTTCTCTAATCTATATACGGCTTTCCCAAGCATAACATAGATAGTATATAGAACCTAACTGCTGGCCAGACAATTAAGCAATTAAACACAGAATTGAAGAAACAACCATATATTGAGTCAACTATATTCAAGATTAAATTAATGGCGAATAACAATATCCATGGCTAAACCACAACCCCAGAACAATGGGTGTTTAGCCACTCATGCTATAATCAAACAATTGCATAAGTGTTGCATGAATTGAAAATACTAGAATAAGATGAAGAAAACTGATAATCCTTGCTCCTTCAATGATCTTGTGTGTGTATTTGCTCTCCAAAAACGCCTCTCCCCTCAAAGATGTGTTCTTGGGTCTATTTATATGGTTGGGATAAACCCTAACCGTGTAAGAGACTTCTATTCTCACTTGGAAACACTTAAAAACCTTTAAAACTCAGAGTTCACTGAAGCAGGTACCCAGGCGTTAGCAGGCTAAGGCCTGGCTAACGCCTGGTCATGGCTGGCGTTGAAAGGTAACGCCTGGCTAATGCTAGGCACCTCCTGGCGTTTGAAGGGTAACTCCTGGCTAACGCCTAGCACCTCCTGGCGTTTGAAGGGTAACGCCTGGCTAACGCCAGGCACCTCCTGGCCTTAAGAGCCAAACGCCTGGCTAACGCCAGGCTTGTCCCGGGTCGCTCCTTTTCGACTCTTGAGCGTATTTTTCGACGTTTATGCTCTCATTTAGCTCGGCTTCCGTTTCCAATTCACCTACACATTAAATAAACCCCATTAGGCACATACGACGTGTATTTTTATCATTAAAGCACATAAAATGCAAGGTATATAATGCTAAAAATCATGAATTCTAGCCACGCATCAGTTTTCTTGTCTTATGTTGCCCAAATCTTCCATTTTTCCTTTGCCTTTGCTTTTTCCCTTATGTAGACTAGGAGGAGGAGAAGGCGGAGGGCCCCTGGATCTTGTATAGTATGACGATGATGCCAGAATGCACGAACCAACCTTTGGGGAGGGGAAATAATCAAAAGAAAAAAACAAAAACAAAAAATAAAAGGTAGCCAAGTCAGTAAGGACTATGAGAAAATATTGCAGTATTTAAACACATAGTGCAGGAATAAATCGTGTCCTAACTTGGGAGCCTCGTTGTGCCCGAGGTAGGCCTAGCAACAAGTTGATTTGGAGAACTTAGATGCCAAAATTCCTCATTTCATTAATGTAAAATAGACAAATCCAAAACGACACTAAAATAATAAGCTGGAAATAAGGTCACTAATGGCACCTGGCCTTATTACATTTGAAAAAAAAGCGATGAAAAGGAAACCTAGACTACTTGGTCCCAGAAGGATCTTCCCCCGGCTCGATCTTCTTGGCTCTGTCAATCAGATTCCCCAGGTCATCCACGCCGAAACTGGGGACTTCATGCCTCATTTTCTGCAAGATAGATAAGGTTAGACGCTTACCCCCGCCAGACTCGACTATTTATACACTTATGATTAGCATACAGGCATTTAGTTCCAAATAAATGCACAAAACGTGATTGCGTTCGTTGGGATTATGAAAAACCCGATGGACTTTTGGATAAGGTTGTCTTAAAGGGTTATTGTGCGGACGACATGTTAACCCAGCTAGGTTTGACCATGATGCATGTACAATATAACAAAGTAAGGTTTCTATGGGGTTTTAGACTGGTATCCTCAAGCGGACAACTTGAGGGGGAAAGGCACGGAACCGTCGACTGCACCATTGATCGACTAGTTTTAACGCAAATAAGCCTTTCCGAATTTAGGGGTGATATAAAATGGAAGAGCGCAACCACTCATCAAGAGTTTCTATAGGATTTGTATACGCACAAGTGGAATATCATGTTGCGCAAGATTATGCAACAATAAATGAGCAATAAAAGCATGTTGTCATGTATTTGCACGTTATGAAAGCGGTAAATACAACAGTTATGATTGAAAAGAAGGTACAACGGAAAATAAAAAAAAACATGTCAGTTTTAATTTTGAAAAGAATAAATAGTCGAAAGAGATAAACAATTAATTGCACGAAAAGGGTAAAGGGAAAGGTCGCAAGTATTAACAAAGTAAAGACAATTTCGCAAAGCATTTTAAAATGGTAAAAGCTTATATATGTCCCCAGCAGAGTCGTCATGTTGTCGCCCCCCCCCCCCCTCTCTTCTCCTTCTCTTTTCGGATCGGTCGAGGTATTTGACATTACTGGGACAACTCGTTTCCTTTTCGGAAAGGGGTAAGGAATTGAAGAGTCACCACCAAACAAATTAAAGGTGCGTTAGGGCACCTACTAAGGGTCATTTACAAACACATATTGGATAACCAGAGATAGGGTAAGGGCTTGAAATTACTTCAAAGGGAAGGTCTTAGGCACCCCTCGAAGTCCACAACTGTGGTTCCCGGCCAATCAAGCTTTGTAAATTTTAAAACAGCTAGCACATAAACAATAAAAGCATATAGGTAAACAAATAAAGACTTTTTTGAGAAGATTCGCAGTCTAAGCACACATATGTGCTAAAGTTTAAGAGATTTAGCGTCTAGGCACACATATAAGGTTTTGAAAGAGTTATGATCTAAACACACATATGTAAGGGATAGGGGGTCCTAGGTTGTTTATCCTATAGGATCACATAAGTACAATGCCCGATAATCGCTTCTCAGAAGAGGGGCTACACGTGGCATTAGTGCACCAGTCATCATATCCATCTCTACCCTTTCCCACCCCTTAGCGGTTATTAAAGTGAGTGTTGTTTAGCGATCTCTATGCATGCTGTTACTTGTCCCTTCTTAATGGCCCTGCAGGAATTTAGGACCTTTACCTATAGGCAGTTATAGACATACCCCAAAGGTTAAAATGAGAAAATACTAAGGCGACATGAAAGGACAAATAGGACTATTGCAGATAAAACAGGAAAGAAGAAATTAAGAGGCTCAGGTTTACCTCTACAAATATTGCATGTAAACAACACGTCTCAAACACAAACAAGGGCAGTATTATTAAGCAGGATCCTAAACATGATGTCTAAATGAATATCAAAACACAGAAGATATGCAATTTTATTTTATAAACCCAGAAGCAGGGGCCCTAATCAGTCTGCCTACTGATTTTAAGCCTGTTAACAATTAAGCAGTAAACACAAAAGCAACAGTTTTCCAGTTTTGTAAAAGTTGGTTACCTAAGGCTTGCCTAGGCATGGGATGGAATGTATAATAGTTACCAGAATTATTCAAAACAGTTTATAAGTTCTTTTAAGTAAAGCATGATGTTCTAAGTGTTGCAAAGACACATGGGTTATTACCTGTTTTACTAACACAGGATAATCAAATGTGAGACTGTCTTATGTTCCTTTTTTCATGCATCAGTAGTTTAGCTAGGTGTGACTTAGTGAGATCCTAAAATAGGGTATCTAGTATGAACATTATAAAATGCAGAATGATTTATATGAAAAATTCCTAAAATAAAGCATGATTTCTATATGCACAGAAAGTTACAGCATGATTTCAGAATATGCAGTAGCAACAGTTTTCATGTTGATGTTGTTATTTAGCCTGAAGCAAGATTTCTAAGTGATAAAAATAATGTCAAATTAGATGCTAAAACAGTAAACCTAAGAACATGATATCTAATGCATGGCATGCTTAGAATGTGTTGGACCTAAACATGGATTCTAACGCGCACATAGAAATGTAAGCCTAAGGCATGGTTTCTACCCCATTGATATCGACAACAGACATGGCTACCCTCCCATTTTCACTATGAATCCCCAATATTCGTTTAGAACAATTATTAAAAACCAATGTGAATAAATTACATAAGTATATAAAGAAAAATAAGAAGTTATACTATAGGGAGCATGAGAACAGGCCCAGACTCAAATGCCCAAATGTTTCACAGCCTTTCTCATATCCGGGTGTGTCAGAGTTCCCTAAGGACCTCAAGGGATCCCGGGAAGTGCTCACACCCAGATTTCACAACCATAATTGACTAAGTGCAGTATGGAAGAGCCAGCTCTAATGCATCATAGTTCAGAGGTATCTCATAAGGATCCCTAAGCAGTCACACATTAGAGGGGCAGAACTTAAGGACCTAAGAGTAGAGTGAGAGTGCTTGATATAGTTTTGAAAAGGTTTTAATAAGAAAACAGTGTTAAAAGAGACTTGCTTGAAACAATTTTTTGAAATAAAAGAGGGAGTCATTCAGTAAAACAACTTTTGAAAAGAGAGAGTTATATAATTAAACATCAAATCAAACATAAAGACAAAAAACTCCGAAATACTTAAAGAACACTGAACCTACATAGGAAGAACAAACCTACACACAAGAGTGATAGGGATTGGGGACATATAGAGCACATGTAGTGCACACATAGCTACAGGAGCATGAAAACTCTTATAGGGGGTTTAGGGAATTAGCATATCATGAGTCTCAGAACCAACACAGGATCAGACAACTTAGGATAGCTAACTGCTTTGCACAAAAAGGTTCATGATAGAAATCAGGGAAAACATAAGTAAGGCAAAGTCACATTGAGGTATGCTACAAAGGGGTTCATAAGTAGGCTGATCCTAAGGGGTTGGACATATTCAGAAGCATGCTGATAAAACAGTAAAGTAGACATATTAGTTGCAGGTTGAACAACAAAACCACACATAGAAACATATTAGATTCATGATAAACTGAAGCAGTAAAAGAAACATATCAGTTTGAGACTTGAATTGAAATCAGAATATACCACCGAATAAGACAGTAAACAAAAAAGTGAAGGGATAGGAGAGCACAATAGTCAGCCTTGGCTTGCAGCCGGCTAACTCAGAATAATAGTAAGTAACACAGAAAGAGAGCAGAAAGTTTTGAGTGAGAGAGAGAGAGAGAGAGAGAGCTTTTTGAACCAATATGCTCGTGTGTTGTGTTAATGGAAGAGCAATGTATATATAGTTTGAAACTAGGTAAAGAATAAGGTAAAACTCAAAGTCATGCAGTGATTGGGGAATCAGAATCAATCGGCATAAAATCAATGTAAGTACTCCCTTAAATTAAGTAATTAACTTCAAACGGCAATAGACATGTAATAAATAAGGAAAGGTACCATATGTGACTGGAATATAACAGATAAGGAAACAAGCTCAACACATAGAAGTATAAGACATGTAATAGAGGCTAGGTTCAGAAAATCTAATTAAAGAAAGTCTTCAAAAATCGATTGACAGCATAATCGCCCATAAAATATGGCAAGAAAATATTTTAGAGGTTGAATCAGTAGAGAATGAAGGATATCAATCACAAGGAATTAGGGATTCAAATAGGAGTAGTATTGATTAAGGGGAATCAACACAAATTGCACGGAATAAACACATAATAGGCAGAACAAAGGCAAGAATCAGAACCCTAATAGGCACGGTAAAGTAAAAATCACATAGAATTAGGGATTCGCATAGAACATAGCATGACTTAACAGAATAGATGTGATATAGGCGGAAGAAGAAACAATCAGAAACCCTAATAAGGTAAAATTACAGAAACTCTGAACGAATTCATAAATAACAGACATGCAAATGAATCAAATGAACAAATAAGCAAGAACAGACTTAGAAACCATGATTAAGACCCAGAAACTTAGGGTTTTGACATAATAAGTCAGACAAAATGGGAAAATGTCACGCCCCGAAATCCCACCATCGGGCCGTGATGGCCTCTAATGTTGAACCCGCTAGACAAGCCAACGTGTATAGTTAAACTAGCATAATAACATCAATTTAATGGAATAAACTAAAACGGTTCTCATTAAACAGCGGAAATAAATACGGTTTCAAGCTAAGTAAAGACAACATAATACAACGACGCATAATTTCCCAAAACCCGGAGTCACAAACTCACGAACTGTCTATAAGAGTGCTAAATACAAAGTCTGAATGAAAATACATAACTGTCTCTGAAACTAGAAGAAAAACAAGGTAGAAGTAAAGACATGGGGATGGGAGAGATTCCAAGGTCCACGAACGCCAGCGGGTATACCTTGAAGCTTCTAGGATAAGCTGGAAGACACTCCCACTAATAATGTCCTCCGAGTCCAGCTGCGTAATCTGCACAACATAAAGAAGTGCAGGTGTAGCATCAGTACAACCGACCCCATGTACTGGTAAGTGCCTATCCTAACATCGACGAAGTAGTGACGAGGCTAGAACCAGACTACCAAGTAAACCTGTGCAATTCGAATATATATATATATATATATATATATATATATATATATATATATATACACAACGGAAAAGAAATACAGGAAGTAATCATCAATAAGGGAAGGGAACATGCTGTGGGGTGATAGTAGTTTCATATAAGAAATCTCAAATAAAGAAAGAAACAACAAGGCCAGGATATCAATAAGGACCAGAATATCAGTGCTTGCACGACATCACCCTTCGTGCTTTTACTCTCGTCCTCACTATGCAATGTATAATATAATCAATATAAATCATGGCATGACATCACCCTTCGTGCTTTTACTCTCGTCCTCACTATGCAATGTATAATGTAATCAATGAAAATCATGGCACGACATCACCCTTCATGCTTTTACTCTCTCTTCTCAAAGTATAATCAATGAATATCGGTACGGAATGGTACATCGTACGGAAAGGCATCACCCTTCGTGCTTTACACTCTTTCCTCACAATATAATAAATGAATATATGTACGGAATGCTACATCCTACGGCACGGTATCACCCTTCGTGCTTTACACACTTTCCTCACAATATCGAACAATGCACGACATCACCCTTCGTGCTTTAACGCTCTTCCTCATAATAGTAAACAAAGCACGACATCACCCTTCATGCTTTAACACTCTTCCTCACCCAAACAACAACCAAAAAAAAGGGCAAGGGAGTAAACATAATAGAAATAGAAATCCCGGCAAGGGAACATCAATTAAACAATTAAATCTCGGCGAGGGAACAATAACAGTAATCTCAACATCCCAGCAAGGGAGACAATATCAACGTAACAATGACCCGGCAAAGGTATATTTTAGTAACTCTTTCTCTTTCTTTCACTTTCATTTCATAATTTACTCTATTACTTGAGACAATGCTGCAAAGGATTCAATTATCTCATATATCTTCACCATTCGTGCTACAATCTGAGCCAATGCTCCAAAGGACTCAATTATCTCATATATCTTCATCATTCGTATTACAATTTGAGCCATTGCTCCAAAGGTGTTTAAACATTACAATTCCCTTCACATGCTCTTCACAACATATAGAAATCATCAATTAAGCATGGAAATTACAACAAAATCAGAATATTCGCAATATAAGGGCTCACGATCATGCTAGACACTAATGTATAGATAATCGTCACCATGACTATACATCGTATTTGACAATTAGCAAGTAGCAAATAATACTCAACTCCTATTCCCTCAAGCTAAGGTTAGACCAAACACTTACCTCGGGTCCAAAATATAGCAATCAACCCTATAACACCGCCTTTCCTTTAGAATTCAACTCCGAAATGGTATTATCTAGACATTATCAACGCAAGTATATCAATAAGGATTCAATGATTGAATTACATCGCCTAATTACCCATTTCCATGCTTTCTTCCAAAATAACAAAATTCGACCCCGGGCCCGCTCGCTCGGATTCCTATAATTTTCGAAGGGAACACTCACCCAAATCCCAAGGATCATTAATATACGATTCTTACTTGATTTCATGGCCAATTCACAGAAAATTCTCCAATGATCACAAGTTCTAGGTTACTACCCAAATTCTTTAATTTTTGCACTAATTTATGTAATTAATTAAGTTAGAATCCATGCATGAAGCTAATTTCTGGGTAGAGTTCACTTACCTTAGAAGACCTGGTTGTCGGTCCTTAACAATGGAAGAAAATCGCCCAAGGAAGAAGAAGGAAATGAGAAAAATGGGTTTAAAACCCGTATATAAAACACACTGCCTGAACAATGATTCCGCACCCGCAGCTCTGTGGACCACACCTGCGGTCTCGCACCTGCGAGAAAAATCTCGCACCTGCGGAATAGGATGGGGAACATGGGCCCGCACCTGCGGAGTGGAGACCACACCTGCGGTCTCGCACCTGCGAGAAATGTTCCGCACCTGCGATAACTGGCCAGGCCATTGGTGATCGCACCAGTGATGCTGGGGACCGCACCTGCGATGCTGGGGACCGCACCTGCGGTCACACCAGAATAGGTGCACCAACAGATATGTTTGCTGGTTTTTAGCCCCGTTAGGTGCCCAGAAGGAACCTGGGCCCACTCGAGCCCTAGTCCAAATATACCAACGAGTCCCAAATTATAATACGGACTCGCTCGAGCCTTCGGAACACCCAAAACAATGCTATAACTCAAAATGACACCCCCAAACCCCAAGAACCAAACTTAGAAACGTTGAGTTTTCTAGACTTCGCTAACAATGTGCCGAACTGACCTATACAACTCGGAATGACGCCAAATTTCACAGATAACTCACACAACATCCTACGGACTTAACCGCATGATCAAATCGCCAACATCACACAAAAACAACGAATCAAACCTCAAAATCACTAGTTTTTCTTCAAACCTCATAAACTTTCAAATTTAGAGTTTTAAGTCCGAAACACGTCAAACGACGTCCAATTTCAACAAACTTCATAGAGATATCTTAACCACATATAAGCCCTATACCGGGCGCCGGAACCAAAATACGGGCCCGATACCAACATATTCTAGCCAATTTTCATTTTCCTTTTCTTTATAAATTTAAAAAAAAAAACAATTTTACTGAAAAATTCATTTCTCGGGCTTGGGACATCGGAATTTGATTCTGAGCATACGCCCAAGTCCCATAATTTTCTTACGGACTCTCCGGGACCGTCAAATCACGGGTCCGGGTCCGTTTACCCAAAATGTTGATCGGAGTCAAATTTACTCATTTTAATATCAAATCTTAGCATTTTTCACAGAATTTCATATTTAAGTTGTCTGGCTACGTGCCCGGACTGTGCATGCAAATTGAGGCAACTACAGATGAGGTTTTCAAAGGCCTCGGAAGTACGGAATGGGTAATAAAATAGGTGATGACCCTTTGGGTCGTCACAGAAAAACATAAATAGACGCTTAAACATATCGAAAATCATAGAATAACACTTAAATCAGAAGAAGAATCATTTTTGAAAAGGGGTCTAGAAACCCTAGTTTGAAGACGAAGAGGCGTTTTAGCAAAAATCGGAGAAATGATTAAGGAAAATAGCAAAAAAACTTAGGATATACTCAGATCTATTACATGTCTAATAAGTCAAGAGTTAAAAAATAGGGTTTCAGAGATAGATAACCCAGAGATGAGAGAATCGGCTTAGAAACCATAGAGTTGTAATGAAACAAGGCGAGATTCTAACTCACATACGAAAAGTGGCCTGAGACAGGCCAGCGAACATAGACTCAAACCAGAGCCGGTCGGAATCCCTTGAAATCCTTTCAAGGATCCATAAAATCGAAGAGCCACGGAGCGTAGAAGGCCAGGGCTTGCCGAAGAATGCATAGAAACATCACAAGGTGGAGTTTAACCCGGTGACGGCGCTTGAGAGCTAGGGTTTGGTTGAGAGGATTTGAGAGAGAAGAGAGGAGTGACGGCGGGTGTGTGAGGGAAAATGAGAGGTGTGTGTGGAGGGGTGGGGGGTAGTCTCTTAGGTTAAATAGGAAGGAATGAATCTAGTCCGTTGATCAGAAATGATCAACGGTCCAAATTAAGTGGGAATTGGGTCCGGGTAGATTTAGGAATTGGGCTTGATTTAATCTAGTGGGTTTGTTTTATTTAGGCTAGAATCGAAATAGAATAAGCTATTTGACAAATACCCAATCCAAATTTATTAAAATAATTTATAAAATAACTAGTAATCATAAAAATTAATTTCATGCATAGAAAATAGTTTTAAAAAGATTATTTAGTATTTAAAAATACAGATGATTAATTTCTTGTGGGAAAATGGTACAAAATTGATTATAGCCAAAAGGTGTCAGTTTGGCTAATTATGAGATAATTTGGACTTAATAAGATAATAAATATAAATAATAAATCAAGAAATGTTTGAAAATCGTTTGTGACGCGATTTTGTAATTATTTATTGGAAATAAAATGCTAGATAAATTAGACAAAATATAGGAAAATTATGGAGAAATACCAATCGTTGTTAATGCATTATTTTGAAGGTACATATGCAATTTTAAAAATATTTTGGGAAAACTGGGTATCAGCATGCGCATTACCCGAAGTGGAGCACATAGCTGAACACAATCCAATCCTATGAGTACTAAATAAGAATGGTATGTAGACTCACAAGTACCTCTTTAGAGGAAAACCAATCCTAGTTCCAAGTGATCCGTTTGGCGGAAAAAGTACGAAGTAGTTGTTTCCAGGCATCAATCCCTTCTTGTAAGTCACATTCGTCAATTCTTTTCTTGTGATCATAAGTATGATCGGGCCATAACTCCCTAAAATCAGTGATCATACGATTACGATAAAAATGCTCCAAAAACCATATCTGCAGCAAAATGTTGCAGCCATCAAAGTTTCGCGCACCCAATTTACATCTAGTTAAAGCACAAAAAATGCCAGAAAGAATCATAGGGACCAAAGTATAATCATCCCCTTCTGAAGTTAGAGCCTCAACTACACCTGCCAAGCGGATGTCAATTCGCCCTTCCCTCTATGGGAAAAGTACACGCCCCAAAAAAGCAACCATAAATGCAAACCTTCTGTGAACCTTCCATGTTTTCATATTTTCCTTTCATTTCAGTGTTCTCACATTCCTTTTGAAATTGCATTCTAGGCCATACAAGTGAAACAGAAATCCCAACTTAACCCACTTGCCTCCTAAACATTCATATTGTCCGTAATTTATGTTCAAGAGCTTTAGAAACTTACCCTCGTTCACATTTTTTTTTGGTACTATGGGCTTTTTGCGGCGAAGATTGCGACCCCACCCCTGGAAATGGACGATTTCCTCCAAGGTCGGAGTCATTTCACAGTCGATAAAACAAAACACATTGTTTTATGGATCCTAGTGTGGAATCAAAGCTTCAATCACATCCCTCCTAGGCTTGATCGTCAACATGTGAACCAAATGTCCCAAGTACTTCTTTATCTGTTTTTGCTTATATTCCTTAAAGTCTCTCCACCAATCCCACAACAATTGTGGTATCTGATCGACAATTAGAAAATTTTGTATCCCTTCTGACTTGGGCTTCTTTTCAGACTTACCTCTTTCTCCACTCATGGTACCCGTTTACCTAGACACGGGGTTATATTTTAATTAAATATATTATTGACACAAAAAATTCGATTTCTCAGGTTTTGACGCTAAAATAATAATAATAAAAAATAAAAGCCAAATTGTGAGACTAAAAAATACATTAGTAAAATATGTAAAAAAAAAATAAAAAGGGCTCAAAATGACTATTTTTTGTAAAAATAACTGAACATAAAAAAGACTGGCCTCACTTGCTAAAACGACCATTTTGCATTTTCGAGGAAGGTTTAAAGGTTATTTCGACAAAAGGACCGAATGCATGGGCAAAACTGGTCAAAAGAGAAAAAACTGACAAAGTGACTTTATTATTATTATTATTATTATTATTTTTTGAGAGAAGAAAAAAAAATAACAGTCTATAGACACCTTTTCTTTTGTTTTTATTTTTTATTTTTTTAAAAAGGGATGAACCCGATAAAGGTTGCCTACGTATCTCACATCCGGTGAGAATCAAACCCGCGTAGTTCGGTTTAAATAATTAAAAAATCTATTTTAAAAATTGTGATTTTACGCACCAAAACCCTTCAAATTTTTTTTTTCCAAAAGTGAGTACTTTATGAAAACTTGGGGGATATTTTCTCTTTCCCTCTCCTCTGTTCAATCAATCTATCTTAAAGTCGGCCAACATTTTAGTAAATCCTACAAAATAATGTTACATGTAGCACCAAAAAAAATGAACATGCTGGTCTAAAAAATTGGTACCTGTCTTAGACAGACCCGACCCCTGTACCGAGTCCCGCTAAGTCCAATGCACATGATGCAAATAAAGCGTAGCCTACTAGGGATATTCATTGTTTATGGCTTGTTCTTTTAAGTTTTTAAATCCTAAAGGAGATGGTATCTAGACCTGGCTTAGCCGGGGGGACAACCCGAGCCGAGGAGCGTCAAGCGTCACCAGTAGTAGAACGACACTGGCTAGCTAACGGCTCTCCGCCTAAACATGTGTGACTAAATCCTTCACTAGAAGATGGTAGGCTAACTGAATTTATCTCAAGAAAGAAATTTTGTGATATTGGTAGGCAAACACAACATACCTATCAGAAGACTTAGAGGGGTGCGAAAGAGGATACAACTTATATCACAGTTCAATTAAATATTAAAGCGGTAAATAAGCGACTAATAGCACATTAGGCTCCCAAACACAATAACATCCAAGACATGATAAAAGCCAAACGAGAACCAATATACAAAGCTCTAATTCTTATTAATTTTTTCCCAGCAGAGTCGCCAACGCTGTCACACCTCTTTTTTTTTTTCTTCACGCAACCCTATTACGAGGTTGAGTTAAAATCGTTTTTCCAATTAAAATGACGTTTTAAAAAGGGATTATTTATTATATAGAGTCGCCACTTGAAATTGAGTTTTGGTGTTCCAAGTCATCTTTTATTGATCCCTTATCAAAAGGAAGGTTTGACTCTTAATTTACGGTCTACAAAAATAGAAGATTGAGTAAGGAATTCTGTTGAGTGAGGGGAAGGTTTAAGGAATCCCTCGAGTCCCGTGGTTCTAGCACTGTCGCATTATTGACTAATGTAAGGCTTAAATGAATTTTTTTGGTTATTCTTGTATTTTATTGATTATGGTTTTCCTATTACCACTTAATTAATTATTATATTTTACTAATTGTGTTCACCAAGATGCGGTATGCACACAAGGTACTTCTTTGAAATTAAATGTTAAACCAAGGTATGGAATGAACACATGGTTATAACATAATTATTTTAAATTTAAAGGTATCGAGACGCAGAATGCGCACATGACCCTTGTACTTAACAATCCAAGGTTCGGGTATGAACACATGGGCTAATAACATATTTAAAATATTTAATTATTTTATCTCTTTTAGATTCGAGATATATATTTGTATATTTATTAAGATTTCTTATTGCAATGAGTCTTAAATTTAGTTCATGATTTATCTCGCTATCTTATATATATATTTTACCACCCCTATATGTACTTCACAATAAAAAAACTATTCTTATAAACTGGCAAACTTATTCTATCTAAGCCGAAATTATTAAATTATTCCCGAACCTGTTTTGCACCACACAAATTACATAACATAACAAAAGAACTATTAAATTCCAGTGACAGACGAATGAATGGATAGATACATTTAAGGAAGAACCTTTTAGAAACTCCATTTGTCCTAATTATATAGAAATAAAATTCGAGAGTCTAAGTAATTGACTATTACATCCATGACCTTAAACATAATTAACGTAGTGAACTTTTATACGTATGAAAAATGAAATGCATGCATAAAGTTAAACTAAACAGTATTCGCAAAGTTAATAACACATTCACAACATATTCTTTATATACAAACCAAGTTATAAACTATCAACATGGGAATTATTTTTATTGTTTTCCACCTTAATTCCTCTATACACATTTTCTTTTTAGCAAACAGGAAGCAAATATATTAAAAACTAAGAACAGTTTGTTACACCATGGCCTAGTAGAATGCTGCTTAGGATACATTGGTTCCCTATGCTTGCTAGATTATTGCAAGCATCCATAGTTAGGTACCTAAGAAAACATCGATCATTGTTTACATCATAGTTAATAAGATTAGAAACAACATATATGGGTGCCACAAAAACTTGCTTCTTCCTTCCTGCAGTGTTTCCCATCTTTGCCATGGTGTGAGCTACACTGTTACATTCCCTGAACGTGTGCTGGAGGATTATCACCTTCTCTTGGTGCATTAGTAACCTGCAAAATTTAAGAATATTGTTAAAAAGTGTTTTACCGTATTGTATGGTTTGAATTGCTTCCGCACAATCCGTCTCGATTTCTAGTGGGAATAAGCCCCACTCTTGTGTTGTTATTAGACCTTCTTTAATGGCTTATAGTTCAGCTTCCAGTGATCCCCTTGCATGAGTTTTCTTAGTGAATCCAACAATTCATTGACCATTTTCATTATGGAACACTCCTCCTAACGTGGTGCAAGAGTTGTTATGGATAGCATCGATATTTAGTTTATACCATCCTTTAGGAGGCGTTGGCCACTTCATTTGTAGTTGAATCTTCTGAATGGGCAAAGGGTTATTTTCCGTGAGCATCTTGTACTCCACCACTTTTTGAATGATATTATTGATATTCACATTGTTTCTCAAGTTGTTTTGGTTGTTGGCATTCCTGTTAGTCCATATTTCCCATAGGACAAAGGGTAGCATATGATCCCACTCCAGAAGGTTACATTTCATGGACACCTTTCTATTTTTTAATAGAGTTAGCCAGTGTCCCTTTGATGGATCATGAGGAGTAACACCCCCAAAAATGTTCCAGAGAGTTTTACTAATGTTGAAATTAAGAAAAATATGGGTGATGGTTTCTTCTTCTTTCTTATCACATATGGGACATATAGGATCAATGTTAATACCAGTGTGTGATAGATACTATCTACAAGGTAGTCTATTTTGGAGACAAAGCCATAATTTTTTTTTTATCTTCTTAGGGCACAATAATGACCAAATCTAGTTGTACTCCAATTGATTTGTATCTACAAGTTCGATTAGATTATAGCAACTTTTGCTTGTGAAGGTTCCTTTAGAAGTAAGGGACCATATAGGAATATCATTTTGAGGACCTTTAGAACGAATTATAACATTAAGAAAGTTTTGTTGCATGTCCAAAGGAATTACTATTGATAATTTTCTGAGATCCCAATTCTTTTTTGAGTAGATATATCTGATATTTGGATTATAAATATATGGCGTAGTGGGTGCCTCTATTGAACTTCTAAGGTATTTGGTATTTGGTATCCATTTGGTATCCCAGATGTTGAGATTAGATTTAAAGGAGACCAAGTGAGTCCTTGATTGCATAATTCCCTTCCTTTTGTGATGGCTTTCCATATAAAGGATAGGTTTAATTTTAAGCAGTTTCCCCATATTTTGTGATAATAAGTTTTTCCTAGGGGCTGGTAGCTTGGGTAAGAAGACTCCAAACTAAACTAGCAAGATTGATCATATTTTTGTTATAATCACTATGGAAACCAAGCCCTCCTGAGCTCTTTGGTTGGCAAACTTTAGTCCATTTAACTAAATGCATTTTTCTTTTATTCTCATTGGTACCCCAGATAAAGTCTCTCTGGATTTTGTCAATACTATTTAGGATTTTTTTAGGTAACATAGCAAATTGCATGTAATAGTTGGGAATATAGTTGAGACAAGATTGGGCTAGAGTGGTTCGACCAGCTATATTAATAAATCTCATCTTCCAAGAGACAAGTCTTGATCTCATCTTATCAATTATAAGCTCGTAATCTTTTGGCTTTGGATTTTTTTGTGTGGATAGGAAAACCTAAGTAAGTACCAAAGTGAACTTTTTTTGACACCTAGTGTATTAAGGACATTCTTAATTATACTAGGGATGCAATTATGAGAGACGAGAATTTTGGACTTGGAGTGATTTATGTTTTGCCCTGATAGGGAGCAAAATAAATCAAGGGTTGATTTGATGGTAAGGCATGATTTCTCGTTTGCCTTGGCCATTAAGGTTAGTTCATCTGCGAAAAACAAATGGGAAAAACTAGGGCTTTTCCTTCCTATGGTAATTGTATCCCATTTACAAATATCTATCTGGTATTCAATACATCTAGATAGTAATTCTAGACAAAGGATAAAGATATAGGGGATAGAGGGTCTCCCTGTCTAATTGCTCTGCTAGGTTCAAAAAAAGTAGTGGTGGAGCCATTTATTAGAATTGTTATAGATCTTGATGCGATACAATTCATAAGGAGATTGGTGAATTTTAGAGGAAAATTGAAGAATCTAAGGGCACGATATACAAAGGACCATTCAATGCAGTCGAAAGCTTTTTCCAAATCTATTTTTAGAATCATGTGGCCCTGCCTGCCTTTGATCTTTCTTAGGTTAGTAACTAATTCCTGAATTATAATAGGATTATCCGCAACTCTTCTATTTTTCATAAAGCTTGCTTGGAATGGGCTAATAATATTATCCAGGAAAGGTTTTAGCCGATTTGCCAAGATTTTAGTAATAGTTTTGTATATGGTATTACACAAGCCAATATGATGAAAGTTTCTTATGCTATTAGCATTTGGCACTTTAGGTATCAAACAAATGTAATTTTATTCATTTCCGTAGGGATTTCTTGAGTATTGAAGATATCGTGGCAAAAGTTAGTGACTGATTGTCCTATGAGACTCCAATACTTTAGATAGAAAAGGGGGTGTAGTCCATTCGGACCAGGAGCTTTGAAAGGTTTAAAGGAGAAAACTGTTTTCTTGACTTCAATGTCTAATAGAGGAGCATCTATGGAGCTAAGGTCAATAGAAATGCTACTAGAGTTAGAAACATTCATGTTTTTCCAGTTGGTACGCACATGAGAAGTAGTAAAACCATTTGAGAAATAATCAGAAACATGTTTAGTGATTAAAAGGTGGTCGTTAATCCAATTTCCCCCCTCATCCTTAAAAAGAAGATAATCTTGTTTTTCCTTCGTCTATTAGAGGCCGATATGTGAAAAAAATTGGGATTCACATCTCCATCATTTAACCACATGATTCAAGATCTAAGTTTCCAGTAGTCCTCTTCTATCTTTAGAAAGTCATTATAATATTTTTAAGGGAAATCTCTAGATTTTGAAGGAAAATACTGCTCGTATAATTCTTTGAGTTTTGGATGCCATGGAGTCTTGCTAGAATCTTCCTTTTCTTTCCTATTATGTCTCCAAAGGTCCTATTTTTCCAAGATTTGACACTATTAAGGAAAGATTTTCTAGCCCTAACATAGTCATTATCCAACCAGTTAGCCTTAACAAGGTTGTAAAAATCGCGGTGTTTGCACCAATAGGTCTCAAGATGGAAAGGTTGAGTATGATGTTCTCTACTTCTAGGGATTACTTCACTAAGCAACGGATTATGGTCGAAGTGAGTCTTGGGTAAGTGTATTACGGAATAGTTAGGCAAAAGGTCACACAATTTTTCATTTCCTAATACTTTGTCCAATCTTTCCATAATTAAACCTCTATTTTTATGTCTATGATTTGACCAAGTGAATTTATAACCTTTATATTCTAAATCCATGAGATTACACTTAGAAATTTTTGAAAGGAGAAAGTCTATTCTATTATTGTTAATAATTCTACCACCATTTTTTTCATTTGCTCCTAGTATATCATTAAAATCTCCTCCAATCAACCAAGGACCATTATAGCTATTAGAAATGCATTCAAGGTTATCCCACAAGGTATTCCTAACCTGATAATTAGTACTAGCATAAATAGATGTTAAAATCCAAGCTTTTTGAATGGGTAATACCTCAACAGTGGTGTGGATTTCCTAGTTTCTACGAGTGAAATTTTGAACTGTCACCACCTCATGATTCCACATGACGACCATTCTACCTGACTGCCCTCAGCATGAACTTCGATGTTCAGTAAAACCAAAGTCTTCAAACCAATTTTCGTGATTAATCAACCTAGTCTCCAGTAGGGAAACCATGCATGGGCGATATGTATCGATCATTTCCCTGAAGTTTCTTCAAAATTTATCATTATTACCCCCCGTATATTCCAAATGACAGTATTAGTTAGATGATTCATCGGACGAGTTTGGTTTGTGTTCACTGCCTCCCTATTCTCCCTCACTCCCCCTGGAAAAATAGGGTTCATTCTTAGGGATGGCACCGGTATCGTGGCCATGTTGCCCATAGTTGGGTCCTGTGGTGACCTTATGTCCATCGAGAACTTGTAGAGTGCTAGGGGACAGTTGAGTGTGTGCCTCTTCTCCTGCATCTCCCTGAATAGAAACACATTTACCCCGTCTAGATTTGAGAACTCTAGGACTCGCTCTAAGTATAACGACCCGATCGGTCGTTTTGAGCTCTAGCGCGTCGTTCAGTAGTTTGAGGTCGTGAGCATCTCTGTTTCAGGTATTATGATTTGTAGGCATGGTCGGAATCGAGTTTCGGAAAGTTTAGAGTCAAATTGGAAAAAAACATTCTCATTTCAGAAGCCTTAAGTTGGAGAAATTGACCAAGATTGGAATTTTGAGTAAACGACCTCAGAATCAGGATTTGAAGGTTCCTAAAGGTTTGTATGATGATTTCAGACTTGGGCGTATGTCGGGATCGGGTTTTGGATAACCCGGGATCATTTCGGCGTATATTGTGGAAGTCAGCATTTTGAAGAAAATTTCCTAAGTTTGGCTTGAAACGCATTTCAGTGATATTGATGTCCGTTTGGTATTCTAAGCCTGGGAATAGCTCTGTGATTCTAGAGTCGAGAGCGCGATCGGAAGTGAATTCGGATGTCCGTAGGTCATTTTGGAGTCATTTGGCTAAAGTTAGAAATTTGAAAGTTTTTTTAGGAATTGAACCGGAAGTGGAAATTTTGATATCGGGGTCGGATTTTTATTCCGAAAGTTGGAGCAGGTCCGTAAAGTTGAATGTGACTTGTGTGCAACATTTGAGGTCAATCCGACGTGATTTGATAGGTTTCGGCGTCGAATGAAGATGTTTGAAATTCTAAAGTTCATAAAAATTTAATTGAGTTGCGATCCATTGTTTCGATGTTATTTGATGTGATTTGAGCCCTGGAGCAGGTCCGCATTATGTTTTGGAACTTGTTGGCATGTTAGGGTTGGCCCCCGGGGGCCCCGGTGTTAACCGCATGAGCCTCAGACCAAGTCAGAAATTGGAGAGCATAAGCTGAAGCTCTCAGCTTCTGCTGTGATCGCACCTGCGTTTGGATGGCTGCAGGTGCGAGCTCGCGGATGCTGGGCACGAGTCGCAAAAGCGAAAAGGAATGGGTAGGCAAGGCACCGCGGGCGCTTGGCCGCGGGTGCGAAGACCGCAGGTGCGAAGAATTGGTTGCGGGTGCGAAGACCGTAGGCGTGAAGGTTTTTCCGCAGGCGCGGACACCGCAGGCGCGAAGGTTTTGTCGCGGGCGCTAGATCGCTGGGCATGAGTTTTTAAAACGGGGGGTTGAGCATTTTTGCTCATTTCATCATTCTTGGGTGATTTTTGGAGCTTCTTGAGAGGGATATTCACCTAGCAACTTGGAGGTAACTCAATCCCACCTATTTCAAGTTAATTACTTGGATTATATCTAGATTTTAACATAGAAAATGATGAAAATTTGTGGAGAAGTTGAAAATTTTGAAGAAAAACCTAGAATTTGCATTCTTGGATTTTTGACAACGAATTTGAGCATGGAATTTAGCGTAAGTTGTATATTTGAAATATTAAATTGTATCCCTTCAAGAAATTTCGAATTTCAGGCACGTGGGCACGAGGGCATTTTTCTCAATTCACTGAGCGGAGTTGGGAAATTATATAATTTGAATTGTTACAAATATTAGAGTATATTTTCATTGGTGTGTCGTTGTTTGGATAGTTTTGGGACGTTGTGCGTCCATTTGAGTCGTCGGAAGGGCTTGGAAGCTGGTTATTGAACTTCAGAGCAAGGTAAGTCTCCTTTCTCACTTTGTGAAGGGAAATTCTCCTTGCTACTATCTGCAGAGGCTATGTATGCACGAGGTGATGAGAGTCCGTGCGTAGCTACTATTATGCCATGTCCGGGTAGTCTAGGACCCACTAGCATGCCTTACCTGTTGTACCTGTGATCTTGCCAGTAATATTAGACCGCTCATATAATCGATATAGTAATTGAATATCAAAGAAGACTAGAGTTCATTTTCTTAATCATCTAGAAAGAGAATTTATTTCCTCTATGGATAATTGTATACCTGATAAGGTTATATTATTGAATATTATTAAACATGGAAAATGAGTTTCAAAACAAAGATTTAAATGCTATTTTTCGTGTTCCTTTAAGAGGATTTTATCGTTTCCTGAGAAGTTGTTTTCTTGATAAAAATCAGGATTTATTATGTGAATATGGGTACATATGAGCACCTGAGTCACATGTATTATTCGTGCGCAGGTTAGCCTTATGTTATTATTATGTTGACCGCGTCGCATGATTGATTCGCGAGCAGGGAAAATAGATGCATCTATGGTTCGAGTCGTTCGACCCTCGGCAGTGCACAGTTTATGTTTATGTTGGTTTAGGCCTTCGACCCTAGGCATTGCTTGCGCATGATATTTACTAAGTATTTGCTGTGATTTATACATGTTTATCGGCCTAAGGAAGTTTTAATGGCCAGTTATGAGGGATGAGAATTGATGTGTAAAATGTGAAGCAAGTCTGATGTTTCTTATCCCTGATTATAATTTAAATTGCCAACTGAAATGACGAAGATATAAAGTATTAAATGTGGAAGGAGTTGATATTATTTACTCCTGATTTTAATAAATTGTCTATGACATTCATGCTTAGTGTCTCACTTGAATATACAAAAATACGGATTTATTATGTGAATACGTGTACATATGAGCACCTGAGTCGCAGGTATGATTCGCGAGCAGGTTAGACTTATTATTATTATGTTGACTGCGTCGCATGATTGATTCGCGAGCGGGGAAAATAGATGCATCTACGGTTTGAGCTGTTCGACCCTTGGCAATGCACAATTTATGTTTATGTTGGTTCAGGCCGTCGACCCTCGGCCTTGCTTGCGCATGATATTTACTGCGTATTTGCTGTGATATATACATGTTTATCGGCCTAAGGAAGTTTTAATGGCCAGTTATGAGGAATGAGAATTGATGTGTAAAATCTGAAGCAAGTATGATGTTTCTTATCCCTGATTATGATTTAAATTGTCAACTGAAATGACAAAGATTTAAAGTATTAAATGTGGAAGGAGTTGATATTATTTATTCCTGATTTTAATAAATTGTCTATGACATTCATGCTTAGTGTCTCACTTGAATATACAAAAATGCGGATTTATTATGTGAATACGTGTACATATGAGCACCTGAGTCGCAGGTATGATTCGCGAGCAGGTTAGACTTATTATTATTATGTTGACTGCGTCGTATGATTGATTCGCGAGCGGGGAAAATAGATGCATCTATGGTTTGAGTTGTTCGACCCTTGGCAATGCACAGTTTATGTTTATGTTGGTTCGGGCCGTCGACCCTCGGCATTATTTGTGTATGATATTTACTGCGTATTTGCTGTGATTTATACATGTTTATCGGCCTAAGGAAGTTTTAATGGCCAGTTATGAGGAATGAGAATTGATGTGTAAAATGTGAAGCAAGTCTGATGTTTCTTATCCCTAATTATGATTTAAATTTTCAACTGAAATGACGAAGATTTAAAGTATTAAATGTGGAAGGAGTTGATATTATTTATTCCTGATTTTAATAAATTGTCTATGACATTCATGCTTAGTGTCTCACTTGAATATACTAAATTGACCTCTAGCAAGTGTCTAATTCGACCTCTCGTCACTACCTCTCTAAGGTTAGGCGGGCGACTTACTGAGTACACATTGTTTTCGTACTCATGCTACACTTGCTGTGCATTTTTATTGCACAGGTACCTTCATAGCGATGTGGCTAGTTTTTGGAGACTTAGGCGTGTTGCATTATCCTAAGGCGATCCGTAGCTGACAGAGTCTCCCTCGTATTGTATTCATTTTATTTTAAATTCCATTGTCCACTTTGTATCTCGGACAAGATTTGTAATGATTGTATAAATTCTTAGAAATTTCTCATGTACTTGTGTCATCAGGTTCTGGGATGTGTTTGGGTTATATTTTCTAAATATGGAATATTTAAACCATCGTATTTACTTAACAGATTTTTTAGTTATTACGTAATACGTTAGAGGTAATCATTTCAAAAAAATGTTAAAACGGGAATTTTCAACTAATCAATGATTGTCTTGCCTGACGATGGTGTCCAGCGCCATCACAACCTTGATAGATTTTGGGTCGTGACAACATGGTATCAGAGCACTAGATTCCCTTAGGTCTCATGAGTCATGAGCAAGTCTAGTAGAGTCTTGCGGATCTGTACGGAGACGTCTCTACTTATCTTCGAGAGGCTATAGGGCTGTTAGGAGTACTTCCCTTCCTAATTCCTCATCGTGTGTTTCGATTCCTTTGAGTCTTATGCCTATCTTTCTTCCTACTCAATCTTATACGTCGTGAAGCGCTTGCTATGAATCGGGAATTTGAGGAATTGAAATGGTGCTACGGATATGATGCGAGATGTTTTCCATGTGTAATTGGTTAGGGCTGTTGTTGTGACCCTGCAGAAGGATAATATGTTGTATCAGCTCAGTAGCTGTGTTTCTGAGAGCCTTAAGGCTATGCTCAGGTGGTTATGATGCTTACGATTAGTTATCGCACGATGTCGATATGAAAATGCTTGCCAATATGTTGGGTTCTGATGAATGGTTTGAAGGGAGGTCTTCTCAGAGTGTGATTTCGAGATTTTGATATTTTATTTCCAGCAGAGGAAAGGCATTTGGATTATGAATGGTCCGATTGGGGTTGATAAAGTAGTAAGACTTGGTGTTTTCAAGTAAGATGGAGTATTTACATGTGATGTGTTATCGTTGTCCTTGATCGAATGGAATGTGTTAAGTTCGTCTGTGCCATGGTTTCTTCGGGTGAATGGGGCCAGAGTATTGTGAAGAAGTATTGAAGAATGCGGTTGGCAGATACCGTGAGGTACGGTGGTTCAGTACTGGATAAGTGTTGAAAATGAAGGCAGCTCAAGATAAATGATCTTCGGAGAATTTGAAGTCGTGGAGAACTGCAGGATTAAAGAGCTACAGAGAATGATATTGAATTAAGGTAGCAATTGGGAAGCATACGACGAAGAAAAACATGTGAGAAGTGTTAGGCGGTGGTTCCCTTTTCTGTGAGGTCAGGTGTAAGAACAGAAATCAGGCAGTTGTTTAAAGGATGAGATTAAAAAGAGGGAGAGTGGCAGCGTAGCACAAGAGTTCAGTGGTAAGATAACTGCCTACCTTGAGGGAAGGTTTGAGAGTTTTAGTGGATGGTGATTGGGTCTACGAGCTTAAGTTGAAATGTGGGTTATTTCGGCGGAAGGTTGGATGCAGCAGAGAGGAGTTGTTGATATGAAGAAGGATGCAGTATATCTTGGAATTAGAAGATATTTTCACACATTTAATGGATGTCCATGAGGAGCGGACTGACTAGTAAAGTTGGTAAATGAAGCAATGCGTAGGATGGGGTATTGATGTCGTAGAGATTGTGCATTTCAGCATCATTGGAAGATGTCCGTTGGTGATTTCCACAGGTGGGTTATCTCTGGTGAATAGGTTAGCAGTGGCATGGTTGGCAAGTTTCTGCGAGGGATTCTAGTGGCTATTCGGCATGAGGCAGAATGTGTAAATGATGCTAGAGAATTTGAGTATTTAGGGAGTGCTGACAAGAGAATTTGGAAGAATTGGACAGATTGGTTGAGCAAGATCATGTTAACAAAGGAGAAAGGATCTCAGCAGGGTCTAGAGTGGTGCAAGGAGTAGCTTCGGGCTTAGTGGGGGAGTCCCACCATCTGCAGTTGGGTGGTAGGATTGTCTTCTCATGGGGTTACGGATTGTTGGTGTGTTGATAAGTTATTATAGCTAAAAGAAAGGAGTAAAATGGTAATTGTGCATGTTATTTGATAAATGTGTGCAAAAGTTACCAGGGATAGGATTTGAAAGATTCAGAGTTTATGCTTAATGCATAGGCTAGTTATAAGGGTAGTGACTGAGTCACGCGTTTCATCGAAAAGGGCTTTTATGTTCTAGAAGAGCCTTGGAGTTGATAGTATTCGGGGCAAGTCAAAGTGGGTGACTCTCAATAGCGGTCCCAGTGAATTCAATAGTTAAGAATGAAGCGTTTAAGGGTTTCAGGCAGCAATATGATTAAGAGTCGAGCTTTTGCAGTATAATTTCTGAGAAAAAGGGAAGATGGTTGGGGTGTTCTATGATATGTTTCAGCGTGCAGGATAGTATTGGAGGGGTGAGAGAAATAAACTTCGGGTTGTAGAAAGATTATCAGGAGGTTATGAGACGGGTTGCAGGATTTAGGCAGCCTGGTCTCGTGAATCAAGGTCACTCGGGATGGTGAGGATTGAGTTTGTTATGAGTAAAATGGGGTTACTATTATTTCACAGGCAATTAAGGATGATTAAAAGAAGATGGATTGGTTAGCCATGGTTGAAATGGAAAATGTACGTCAGTGATCAGTTTCGTCAGTGTAATTAAATTATGCATGTGGTTGGGCCGGTATGTGTGGGGCTTGTCGGCCGTCATAATAGATTTCATGTGGGAACATTCGAGTGTTATGGCCTGTCAGGTGTAGGCGGATCCCGGATGGGTTATGGTTGTTCAGACCACTACTTAAGGATTTGCATGTATTGTGATTGTGGGAATTTACTCGTGTGTTGTGATGGTACTCTTGAATTGAGTTAAGTAAAAAGGTTTTTGTATGATGAAGTGTTCACCCTATTGGTGGTTCAGAAGTTATGATGGAATTCTTGTGCTGTCTCATATTGGCATGTTAGGTGTAGTAAACAATGCGTAACTGGAAGTAAGGAATCGAGGTTGCGGGTCGATGTTGACAAGGATGTCATGAGCTCGGATGAGCAAGAAAAAGTGACTTGAAAGTTAAGAGTAAACTGGTGTTATCTTCAGTGTCACCTGAGATTGATATTCTGTGAGAGAGGCTTGTACCCTGGTCATGGGTTCTTGATGTGTTTTGCAGCCTTAGCGTGGTCGGTGTTATGGATGTGCAGACTTGTTACCTCGTGGAAGGTCGTGGGAGCGTGACCACGAGACAATTATATAAGTGTGACATGTAGTTACCTGATTGGTTGAAGATTTAGACCAAGTATAAGGAAGTGCAATATTGCTTATTTGAGGATTTATGCCTGGAAGGCATTCAGTTCATTTGGTTGTGGATTGTGGGTGTTGTCCCGGATATGATGGTTGTTCTTGCGTATTATGAGAGGAATTGGATTAATGTGGACCCAGGTAAGGCTATCAGCCTAGTTCATTGCGAGAAAAATCGGCTTGAAGTGTATGAATGGATTTAAATGAGATTATGGGCTTCATGTGAGTCGGATGCGTTAATTTCAGTATAGCGCTCCTCAAGGAGGGGTGTTGGAATTTCAGGTGTTGTTCCCTCTTTGTCAAATCCATGTAATATTATGATTGTGCCGTGTGAGTTGTGAAACGGCTTGATAATTTCTTATGTGTTAAGATCTCCGTGTAGTGATGATGTTATGTTAGCAGGACAGCTCTTGAGATCCAGAGTATACATATATATCGCACCTTAGTTGTGATTAAGTTTTGTGAGCATATGGCTTTATCAGTCTCCCCAGGATGGTATTAGGCACTAAGCGTGCTTATGATCAATATTCAGTAATTTGTAATAGTGAGCAATTCAGCTCAGTGTATATTTCCTTATGTGAATTTTATGATGGGACCGGGTGGCCCACCGCCACGAGTATGTTATTCAGATCGGGTTGCACGCCGCAATAGTGTGATATTAAGTAAGGTTCCTATATATATTTTCCTTATGTTTTACTTCCTATTTTCTGAGGAAAGTTCTTAGTAGTTGCGTGAGTTGAGTATTATTTTTCTGAGTCATTTCTTTATGTATCATGTTCGATTTATGGCCTATTAGCGCGTTGTGGTGTCATGTAAGACTGTTGGTCATGTTTGAGGTGATTTGTTGTCTGAGCAGTTCATACTGGGTGAGACGAGATTTCGGATCAGGGATCTAGTGCGATCAGATTATGTGAAATACATTGAAAGACAAATACCATTATTTGGTTCGTAATGAGATGATGATCTAAGTCAAAAAGGAGAGATTCAATGTTTGCTTAACTCTCTAATTGGTTAGAAATTCTACACATCTCCTCTGTTGTGGTGGTATCGCCAGCATTATAGCAGGATGTATATATATATATATATATATATCATGAGGTGTATTGGGAGCATCAGATTTGTGGAATTTTGGCTATTAAGGTTCAGGGAGTGTCATTGTGGTCAGATGATGAGTTATGCGGTGCATGGTGCTGATTCAGCAAAGGTATGTAATCATGTTCTGGTATGTCGTGGGGTAGTTGATACGATGTTTATATATTGGAACTAGGCCTGGCGGAGAATTTCAAGTGTTGGAACTGGGTTCTGAGCTTATGGTATGGATAAAAGAGGATATCTTCGGATTTGATCAAGCTAATGTGCTCAATTGGGTTGTGGTAGCACGGGCAGTTGCTCGAGGTGTTAAACAATGATTTCAGATAACTCCAGAGTAGTTCTTAGCATGTTCGAGGATGAGCGTTTGTTTTAAGTGGGGGAGAATGTAACGACCTAACCGGTCGTTTTGAGCTCTAGTGCGTCGTTCAGCAGTTTGAGGTCATGAGAAGCTCTGTTTCAAGTATTATGACTTGTAGGCGTGGTCGGAATCGAGTTTCGGAAAGTTTAGAGTCAAATTGGAAAAAAACATCCTCATTTCAGAAGCCTTAAGTTGGAGAAATTGACCAAGATTGGAATTTTGAGTAAACGACCTTAGAATCAGGATTTGAAGGTTCTTGCAGGTTTGTATGATGATTTCGTACTTAGTCATACATCCGGATCGGGTTTTGGATAACCCCGGAGCGTTACGGCGTATACTGTGGAAGTCAGCATTTTGAAGAAAATTTCCTAAGTTTGGCTTGAAGCGCATTTCAATGATATTGATGTTCGTTTGGGATTCCGAGCCTGGGAATAGCTCCGGATGGTGATTCTGGAGTCGGCAACGCGATCATAAGTGAATTCGGATTCCGTAGGTCATTTTGGAGTCATTTGGCTAAAGTTAGAAATTTGAAGATTTTTGAGGAATTGAACCAGAAGTGGAAATTTTGATATCGGGGTCGAATTTCAATTCCAAAAGTTGGAGCAAGTCCGTAATGTTGAATGTGACTTGTGTGCAAACTTTGAGGTCAATAGGATGTGATTTGATAGGTTTCGGCGTTGAATGAAGAAGTTTGAAATTCTAAAGTTCATAAAGATTTAGTTGAGTTGCGATCCATTGTTTCAATATTATTTGATGTGATTTGAGGCCTCAAGCAGGTCCGCATTATGTTTTGGAACTTGTTGGCATGTCCGGGTTGGTCCCCGAGGGCCCCTGGTGTTATCCGAATGAGCCTCGGACAAAGTTTGAACTTGGAGAGCATAAACTGAAGCTCCCAGCTTCTGGTGTGATCACACCTGCGCTTGGATGGCCGTAGGTGAGAGCTCGTGTATGCGGGGCACGAGTCGCATAAGCGAAAAGGCATGGGCTGGCCAGGCACTGTTGGCGCGGAGAATTGGCTGCCAGCGCGAAGATCGCAGGCACGAAGAATTGGCCGCAGGTGTGGAGACCGCAGGCGCGAAGGTTTTGCCGCATGCGCGGACTGCAAGCGTGAAGGTTTTGCCGCGGGCGCGAAGATCGCTGGGCAGTGAGTGTTTAAAGCGGGGGTTTGAGCATTTTTGCTCATTTCTTCATTCTTGGGCGATTTTTAGAGCTTCTTGAGAGGGATATCAACCTAGCAACTTGAAGGTAACTCAATCCCACCTATTGCAAGTTAATTACTTGGATTATATCTAAATTTTAACATGGAAAATCATGAAAATTTGTGGAAAAGTTGAAAATTTTGAAGAAAAACCTAGAATTTGCATTCTTGGATTTTAGACCACGAATTTGAGCATGAATTTAGAGTAAATTGTATATTTGAACTAGTAAATCTATGGGTAGAATATATCGCCGAGAAATTTCGGATTCCGGGCACGAGGGCCCGAGGGTATTTTGGTCAATTCACTGAGCACAGTTGGGAAATTATATAATTTGAATTTTTACAAATATTAGAGTATATTTTCATTGGTGTGTCGTTGTTTGGATAGTTTTGGGACGTTGTGCGTCCATTGGAGTCATCGGAAGGGCTTGGAAACCGGTTATGGAACTTCGGAGCGGGGTAAGTCTCCTTTCTAACTTTGTGAGGGGGAATTTTCCCCCTAGGTGAACTAATTAAGTATGTGCTACTATCTGCGGGGGCTACGTACGCACGATGTGATGGGAGTCCGTGCGTAGCTACTATTATGTCATGTCCGGGTAGTCTAGGACCCACTAGCATGCCTTACCTGTTGTACCTGTGATCTTGCCAGTAATATTAGACCGTTGATATAATCGAAATAGTAATTGAGTATCTAAGAAGACTAGAGTTCATTTTCTTAATCATCTAGAAATAGAATTGATTTCCTCCGTGGATAATTGTATACCTGATAAGGTTATATTAGTGAATATTATTAAAATTGGCAAATGAGTTTCAAAACAAAGATTTAAATGCTATTTTTCTTGTTCTTTTAAGAGGATTTTATCATTTCCTGAGAAGTGGTTTTCTCGATAAAAATGCGGATTTATTATGTGAATACGTGTACATATGAGCACCTGAGTCGCAGGTATGATTCGCGAGCATGTTAAACTTATTATTATTATGTTGATTGCGTCGCATGATTGATTCGCGAGCGGGGAAAGTAGATGCATCTATGGTTTGAGCCGTTCGACCCTTAGCAATGCAAAATTTATGTTTATGTTGGTTCGGGCCGTCGACCCTTGGCATTGCTTGTGCATGATATTTACTGCGTATTTGCTGTGATTTATACATGTTTATCGGCCTAAGGAAGTTCTAATGGCCAGTTATGAGGAAGGAGAATTGATGTGTAAAATGTGAAACAAGTCCGATGTTTCTTATCCATGATTATGATTTAAATTGTCAACTGAAATAACGAAGATTTAAAGTATTAAATGTGGAAGGAGTTGATATTATTTATTCCTGATTTTAATAAATTGTCTATGACATTCATGCTTAGTGTCTCACTTGAATTAACTAAATTGACCTCTAGCAAGTGTCTAATTCGACCTCTCGTCACTACCTCTCTGAGGTTAGGGGGGAGACTTACTGAGTACACGTTATTTCCGTACTCATCCTACACTTGCTGTGCATTTTTATTGCACAGGTACCTTCATAACGATGTGGTTGGTTTGGAGACTTAGGCGAGTTGCATTATCCGAAGGCGATCCGTATCTGACAAAGTCTCCCTCATATTGTATTAATTTTGTTTTAAATTCCATTGTCCACTCTGTATCTCGGACAAGCTTTGTCATGATTGTATAAATTCTTAGAAATTTCTCATGTACTCGTGTCACCGGGTTCTGGGATGTGTTTGGGTTATATTTGCGAAAAATGGAATATTTAAACCATCATATTTACTTAACGGATTTTGTTTAGTTATTACGTAATAAGTTAGAGGTAATGATTTCAAAAAAAAATATTAAAACGGGAATTTATTTCAACTAATCAATGATTGGGTTGCCTGACAATGGTGTCCGGCGCCATCACGACCTTAATAGATTTTGGGTCGTGACACTAAGGCTAGGTTTAGGGGTTCCTCTATTTCTTCCTCCATTACTGCTTCTGTGTGATGACCCAAAATGGTCATCCCATATATTCTATCTAATTCTGTGTTTCAAGGTTGTGAAAACCTCCTTCTATCTCACCTTGATTTGCATGCGCAGCCCGGGCGTGTAGCCGGGAAGCCTTTATGTGAAAAGCTGTTAAAAATGAAAATTTTGCATTGGAAATTTGAATAAAGTTGATATCAGTCAACGTTTTTCGTAAACAGACCCGGAATCATGATTTGACGGTCCCGGCGGGTCCGTAGGAAAATATGGGACTTGAGCGAATGCCCGGAATCGAATTCCGAGGTCCCAGGTCCGAGAAATGAATTTTTAAAGTAAATTGTTTTCTGAAAAATATAAAGATTTTTGAAAATAAAATTTGAGGTGAAACCTGTGATATCGGGCCCTCATTACGATTCCGAAGCCCAATACAGGTTTGATATAATTTATATATGTTATCTGTGAAATTTGGTAAGAAACAGAGTTAATTTGACGTGATTCGGACCTTAAATGCAAAACATAATGTTTATAGAAGTTTGAAGAATTTTCATGGATTTTTAGTTTAATTCATCGTGTTAGTGTTGTTTTATGTGGCTTGAAACCTCGAGCGAGTCTGGGTTAGGTTATCTAACCTGTGTGTGTGGTTGGACGGGGTCCTGGTAGGCCCGGGTACGTTTAGGATGCTCATCGAGTGTTATTAGAACCTGGGAGACAGCTGAACCATCGCTGGTTCTAGTGTTTTGCACCTGCGATGGACCTTCCGCAGGTGCGGCGAGGAGCTCTCAGGTGCAGAACTTAGCCCAAACCCCTAATCCTCGCAGGTGCGGTTAGTTTTCCGCAGGTGCGGACACGCGGGTGCGGCAATTTGACTGCAGGTGCGACCCCAGGCTTTTTAGTGGGTTTTCGCACATGCGATGGTAGTTCCACAGGTGCGGTCCCACGGGCGCAGACGCGGAATTGCTGGGCAGAAAATGGGCAGAATCAAGGGTTTATGTTATTTTCACCATTTTCGAATTGGGGAGCTCGGGAGAGGTGATTTTTGGAGGCTTTTACAGCTGGGTAATTTGGGTAAGTGATTTCTATCCATTATAGACCAATTTCCATGTTTCCAATCTTAAATCCAACCTTTAATTTCGAAAGTTTTGGGTAGAAAATGGGATAACCTTCATAGACCGAATTATTGAGTTTTGATCGGGTTTTTGACCTCCGATTTGAGAGATTTTCATAGGTTTAGACTCGTGAGTGAATGGGTGTCCAAAAAATATAATTTTTACCGATTCCGAACGTGGGCCTGGGGAACGTTTTGGGCAATTTTCCTAATTTCGCGTTTTAGCTTCGAGTTTATTTGTTAAACTAGTTGCTTGTAGGATTATTTACACGATGCTATTGATTTGAGTAGATTTGGGCCATTGTGAGTCAGATACCTTGGCAAGAACGTGATTTCAAGTTTGATTTGAGCAGTTAAGGTAAGTATCTTGCCTAACCTTGTGTGGGGGAATTACCCCTTAGTATTTGAGTCTTCATCTCAACCAATAATTGTTTTTTTCTTAAATGAAGTTATGATTATTCTCAAATGCTTGTCCTTAAGTGAAAATTGTTGAATATTCTCGTAACTGCTCAACCTTAACAGAAGTTTAGATATTCTATACCTTCGTGACTTGCCTTTATATGGAGTTATCAGATTTGTGTTGATTTCTTGTTGTTCATCCGTGAAATTAGGTGCTGTTGTTACATGCTATTTGCCTTCCTTGTTGATTGATTCCCAATACGCCTAGCTCTCCTTGTTATGTTTATCTCTCGTGAACTAGTTTTTCCTATCTTGTGGTCGAAGGCTCTTGAGTTGATGTAGTAATTGTATCTTGAACTGTTGCCATTGTTGTTGTTGTACTTGTTGTGGTGATGCACGAGGTTTCTGCCGTACGGTTGTTGATATGGAAATTTTCATGAGGTTTCTGCCATGCCGTGTTACTATTGATATTGCACATGCGGCGTGATAAGACGGGATACGAGATTGAGTGATGCGCATGTTGCGTGACAAGGTGGGAACATGTTTATGCATGTGTGGCGAAACAAGGCGGGCATATACTTTAATATTGCACACGTGGCGTGACAAGGTGGGCTATGTCAGGGATTATTTGTGATACTTGTGTTGGCCTAGGGGCATTCCTTGTTGTTGATATTCTGTATTGGAACACTTACCGTGTGAGTTCATTCGTGTAGAAATTTATGAGATGAAAATGTACGTGTTGCCCCTTTTGTTTTCCTTATGTCTATTGGTTGTTTAAATCATGTTAGGACACCTGCACAAGCATACACGTAGTTAAGTACTACTAATGGATTCATGACTCCTTGTTGCTGTCAAGTATAGATACTCTTGTTGTGCTTACCGTATGGGTGGGAATGACCCAATTGGCATGTGTGTCGTCCGTGCAGTTAGTACTTGAATGGTGGTGCAAGATGCCAAGTGTTAGGGTTCGGATATTGGGACCCGTAAATGATGATTTGTCCGAGGTTCGGGGCCTCGTGGAGATGACTACGAATTTGATGTAGAAGTGGTTGAAGTTGTTGACTCATTACATGTACATGTTGTATATTTGCATGCCGGATTTGTCTGTGTTCTATTCAGTCTTTGTGTTACTTCATGGTTTCCGCTGATACTTATTGTTTTCCTTCTTTATCGAATTCAATGTCTTGTTAGCTATATTGCGTGGCCTTCATGTGTACATCATTATTTCCCTAATTCCTATATTGATACTTGTTCAGTTTTATTAGACCAGTGGGTTTCTTGACTAGTCCTCGTCACTACGTCGCCAAGGTTAGTGTTGATACTTACTGGGCACCGCTGTGGTGTGCTCATACTACACTTCTGCACATTTTTGTGCAGATTCTAGGTTTTTGCATAGCCAACCGGGTGATGATAGTAGTGTGGTTGCTGTTGTGGAGACTCAAGGTAAAACCGCTTCAGCGTTCACGGTTTCGGTGTCACCATCTTATATTTTGTTTGCCCTGTTGCACTTATTTCTGAACAGTGGTATTTTAGGAGCTTTAGTGTAAATTCTTTAAAAGCTTATGACTTGTACTTCCGGGTTTTTGGAATATAAAATGTGTAAGGAATTATTTTTTTCAGAAAAGTATTAGATTATATTTATTATTGTTGTTATTCCTGAATATTAGGCTTACCTAGTCCTTAAGACTAGGTTCCATCACGATACCCAACGAAGGGAGATTTGGGTCGTGACATTCTGCCTGGCCTTGTTCTTGCATTGCATGTGGGTGAGGTGCTGCTGCATGTGAATTTTCCTGGTTGACAGGTTGTTCCTGTGGTTGTGGATTGACTTCCTAAGGCATGAAAATTGGATTTAGTTGTGTCAGCATCTTTGATGGGAAGAAGGGAAGATCCGGGAGAATGTTTTGTGGTTGAAAAGTGTTGAAGTGAGGTGGCATGTTCCATTGGTGGATCATTGTTTGTAGTAGGTTGGGGTTCATTGAAGGAGCTAGAGGGTGCAGAATGTTGTTGAGCCATATTTAATTCAGGTAATTGCTCATTGCTAGGCACATTCCCTCCGATACTAGTTGAGCTAAACATTGTGTGTTGTGAAGGATCAATATTGCCTCCTGGCCATTCACTTGGATGCTGAATGAGATTGCATGCCCCATTAATCCTATTTCCATCCACGATAGTGGTTGGTAATCTTGGGCTTGTGGAGGTTGGACATAAATCACTTGGGGTTCTACTGGTTGTGGGGGTGCATGGTGTGGATTTTCCATCGTTTGGTTTGAGATTTGTCTGATTATGGAGATTAGTCTGTTTCTCCTTCTTAGAGAAGATGAGACTCTTGGCATTTTGTGTGGATTGTTTGGTATTTAAAGAGTTTCCAACAGGCGTGGAGATTAGGCTATCAAAGTGGGGGTGGGATTGCTGGTACTGTTAATGATTGGGG
>ML402909.1:39307-115135 GCA_005239525.1 Nicotiana knightiana
AAACTACTTATTGAATCACTCTAATTGCTATTTAATCGAGCCAAAACAAAATCCAAGAATATAACTAATATATTCTATGATTATATGAACTAATTATCAAGTACCGAGAATATTGTTGTGTATTCAATAGAGACAAATATTCCAGGGTTGTGATCAATTCACCATTCATATTGCATTCTAATTATCTCTCCCTTCCATATAATTCACTCATGGTTGCTAATTAGTCGATAATTGCTCTCGTAGCCTTCTCCCGAAGTACTATTCGCCTATTCTCAATAGATTAATACCTATATTCCTATGAAATTAATCTATTAGAACGCACTAAGATTTCGATGTTTAATTAAGCACAGTGACTAGGTATATTCCTATCCTAACCACAAATCCGCTCCCTTGAATGGTTAAGATCAAACTCTCTTCAATTCTTCTCTAATATATATACGGATTTCCCAAGCATAACATAGATAGTATATAGAACCAAATTGCTGGCCAAACAATTAAGCAATTAAACGCATAATTGAAGAAACAACCATATATTGAGTGAATTAAAATCAATGTTAAGTTAATATCGAATAACAATATTCATGGTTAAACCACAACCCCAGAACAATGGGTGTTTAGCCACTCATACTAGAATTAAACAATTGCATAAGTCTTTGCATCAATAGAAAATACTAAATTAAGATGAAGAAAACTGATAATCCTTTGCTTGTTCAATGATCTTGTGTGTATATTCTCTCCAAAAATGGCATCCCCCTTCAAAGTTTTGTTATTGGGTCTATTTATACGTCTGGGATAAACCCTAAACGTGTAGGAGACTTCTATTCCAACCGGGAAACACTTAAAAACCTTTAAAACTCGGAGTTGACTAGACCAGGCACCCAGGCGTTAAGCCCCAAACGCCCCCTTAACGCCAGGGCAGACCTGGCTTTAGGGGCCAAACGCCCGGGTATTGCCCGAGTCACTCCTTTTCGACTCTTGAGCGTATTTTTGATGTTTATGCACCCATTTAGCTCAGCTTCCATCTCCAATTCACCTACACATGAAATAGACTCCATTATGCACATATAACGTGTATTTTTATCACAAAAGCACATAAAATGTAAGGTATATAATGCTTAAAACTATGAATTCTAGCCATGCATCAGGGAGTCCTACAAGGTCTCTGAATGGTTTCCTTTTAGATTTATAGGGTGGATATGGAAGGATTTGATATCCTTGCTGTGATCTATGTTAGTAGCCATTTGGAGGTTGTTTTGTTCCTTTCATGCCATGTGGCTGTCATGCTCTGGATGTTCAGATTTCTCAATCTTTAGAGAAAGATTATTTCTTGTAAGATCGGTTTTGGGGGGATTTGTAGTTAGTTGATTATTAGGATTAGTATCTTGTTGGGTAGGATTAGTAGTCTTATTAGGATCAATAATGTGTTTGTTAATATCTATATGCATGGCACTATTTTGATTAGTGGAGGGAATAGGCACGTAAGAGTCATGCATTGCCACTTCATTAACTATTGCGTCCAAGTGGCTAATTGCATGGGAAGAATTAGGATTATTAACTTTTTCATTAATTTTAATAGTGTCCAAAACCATGTGCTCCTCCTCTAGTATGGTGAAGTGGTTTTGTTTTGGGAGAGTGGTTTTGTCCATAATCTTTTTTGTGGCAGTTTTCCTAGGTTCCTTAGTCTTGTATTGAAGAATTTGAGTATCAATGTACTTACCTGTGTTGGCATTTTAAAGATTTACAGAGATACCTGGAATTTGAAGCATCTCCTTAGGAGTATGGATACTTGCCGTATTTTTTTTCACATTCTTCTTCTTGCCTTTGTTAAAGGTGACAGTTTTCCATTCTCCCTCTTGGTTCTCCTCATATTTCATTGTGGTAGTGGTGTTTGGACTGGAGGCTTCTTTAGGGATTTGTTGCCTATTCTTGCATGCAGTAGAGGGGTGGCCCAATCTACCGCAATTCATACATAGAAGGTTTTCTCCCTCATAGTGGATATGCTGCTTGTGGGTGCCAATGAAGATGAAAGGTTGAACTAGCTTCTCTAATGGAATTTACACACAGAGTCTGGCATAGCGGCCTCTCATTGTTGAAGATGTACACGTCAATTTTCCGTAGACGACCAATGGAGTTACCAATTGTTTCTAGTATTTTGCTATCATAGAATTCGGTAGGTAATTGTGGCAATCTAACCCATATAGCAGAGGTTGTTAGTTTTTCTTTTGTAGCCACAAAATTAGGTTTCCATCTTATCACAGAGAGGTAATACCCATTTACAAACCAAGGGCCTTGATGGAGTGTTTTATCCATATTTTTTTTTTGCCCTAGATCAATTAAGGAGAAGGTTTCTGTTGGTCTCCAGAGCTCTTGGATTTTCCTTTTCAAATATTGGTGCACCATACGTTCACCAAATAATTTGATAAAAATTGAGCATTGCCAAGGTTCATAGATTCTATGTTTATCCTCCTCCGTAAGAGTGATCCATTTAATATCGCGTGGGGGAGATTGTAAGGGGCTTGCCATTACTTCTCCTTCTTCTTGAAAAACTTCTGACATCTTTAAGTTGCATTGATTAATATTTGGGGTGAAAACCATGTTGTTCGAAGATGTGACCATATCCCTTTAAGACGTTTTGGCTTCTTCACTTTCTTGTCTTGATGGAGATTTTGGGATTTTGTGAGGTGGTTTTGGTGGAATTGTGGAGTGGAATTCATAGGGTTGAGGGCCCATTCAGAGAATCTGGAATTGGAGAACTAATGCTCATTAGTCTCTTTTTCCAAACATTACATATAGTACCAGTATTTTCTATACACATATAAACATACTTAACTAAAAAACTTAATAATTTTGCAATATCATCATAAGAGTTAAATAAGACCAGCAAGAATGATATAAAAAATAAAAAAAATTGCAAGATGATTATTAATTAATAACATGATTCTTGAAAGATCTAAACTTAACTATAATGGAAATATTATTTTAGGCCATGAGCAAAAGTGTGGTAATCAAATTTAGCTTTAACCGATACCCAAACAAATAGTCAGCTCACTCTAGTTTGGAAAAAAAATACTCAAAATAACTCAAAGATACAAAATTGGAAATAAAGGATGAAGCCAAGATTAATCAGAACTAACAAAACTATCTTTTGTGTTGATGATGAAAATTCGAATATTACCTTTTTGTAAAGCTTTTTACAATAAAATCACAGTCACAATCTACTGATTTCCAAAGCTAGCAATGCTAAATTTTGTAGAACCTCAAACTCGAAATCTCGAACTCCATTTTCAAACTCTCTTTCTTTCTTGCTTGCATAATTCTTTCTCTTCCTCCGCCAGTTTTTTTCTTACTTCTTCCCCCTTTTTTCTTTTCTCTTCGTTCTTGCTCCTTTCTGTTTCTTTTTGTTTTTTTCTTATCTTACTTGCTCACCTCTTTTTTCTTTTTTTAAATCTTTTTGTCGTTCTTTTCTCCTAAATCCATGACTTCCTCTCTTTTTGTTTGTTACCTTTCTTTTGTTGTTGCATCCATCTGTTTCCCTTCCCCCTTTTTTTGTCCTTTTGTTTTATATATATTGTGTGTGTTCAATGGGATTAGATTGAGGAAATAGTTGGAATATGGATTATTGGAATGTGTGAGTATGTGTGCAATATGACAGAACTGTGTGAAAGGTGGGGGAGTGAGTGAGAACTGAGGGGTTTGAGCGGAACATGGTATAATGGGGTGTTACTTTTTAATATTATTAATATATATATATATATATATATATATATATATATATATATATATATATATATATATATATATATATATATATATATATAGTTACTTTCTAATATTATTAATATATATATATAACGGTGTGTTACTTCTTAATATTATTAATATATATATATATATACACACACACACACTAACCAACTTACTTTTAGGCTTTAAAAAAATTATATAAGTAAGAAAACCTAATATTTATATTATAGTTTAAATTATACTAAGAAAGACATCATAGCTTACTTATTACAATTATAACTAAAAGAATATATATACACACTAACAATATATAAAAATTACCATCTAGGCATCTACTTCAAAGCAAGATTAATGGGCCGGTAATCTAAAAAAGAATATGGGCAATCTTTTACACGTCAAACTCACTCATGTGTTTACTTCATTCTTCTGTCACTTCTCTTATATATATATACACTAACCAACTTACTTTTAGGCTTTAAAAATATTATATAAGTAAGAAAATTTAATATTTATATTATAGTTTAAATTATACTAAGAAAAATACCATAACTTACTTATTACAATTATAACTAATATATATATATATATATATATAAATTGCCATCTAGGCATCTACTCCAAAGCAAGATTAATTGGCCAGTAATCCCAAATAAAACATGGGCAATCTTTTACACGTCGAACTCACTCATGTGTTTACTTCATTGTTCTATCACTTGTTTTATATATATATATATATATATATATATATATATATATATATATATATATATATATATATATATATATATACACACATATTTGTGAATTTTATTTTTTGTTTGTAAATAGAAAAATTAAATATATACTTTAAGAATGTGAGTTTTTTTTTAATTAGATCGAATAAATCTATTATGAGTAAGATAAAACTATAAAACATCAAGATTAGACCTAAAAATATATTTAAACTAAAATAATATATAATTTGGGTGTGGTAAAAAATTAGTTGTTCACAGACGGAAAGACGACTTTTTGGACAAATGAGATATTTCGTGACATATATAGTTGTCACGGCCTGAAACTCAACTTGTCGTGATGGCGCCTATCATGATACTAGGGAAGCCTAAAACTCATACATACCAACACTTTCAAATTTAAAACATACTAAAACGGGTTTAAATAAGTGAAAATCTCATAAAATTGGATAAAACCGTCACAACTCGATACAGAAATTTCCCAAAACCCGGGTGTCACTGAGTACATGAGCATCTATACAAATACATAGTCTGATAAAATGTCTAAGAAAGTAGAACTAAATAAGTAAAATTGAGGGATATGGGAGGAGAGTCAAGGTCTGCGGACACTAATGCAGCTACCTCTATAATCTCCGAACGACTGAAAACTCTAAGATCAACAACCACCGTGCCCGAAAACACCTGGATCTACACACAAAGTGCAAGGTGTAGCGTGTGTACAACCAACTCAATAAGTAACAAGTATAACCTTTGGACTGAAAGCAGTGACGAGTCTGAATAATACGATCCAAATACATAATTAAGCAGTACGGAATTTTCCAGAACATATGACAATAATATCTCAGAGAAAGTCATAATCTGCAGGTACCGATACAAAAATGTAGACATGCTTCCAGGTTTAACAAGTAAACTCAGAAAAGATAAAATATGTCAAGTCTAAATGATATGAGGAATATGACATCTCTATATCTACATGCCAATATGCATATCGTATGTGATACAACACAATGAAAGCCTCACGCACTCGAACTCACACTCGAACTCTCAAAGTACTCAACCTAATTGATTCAATTCTTACTCATCACACTCAATTACTCAGTATTGTATAGGGAAGATCCAACCCAATGCAAATAAATCCAGGGCAGATCCAGTCCATATGCAAATAAATCCAGGGCAGATCCAACCCAAATGCAAATGAATCAATAACAACTGCGCTCATTGTGGGTGTGCATACTCCGGAGGTGCAGATCCAACCCAAGCACTATAATAAGCCAAACCTTGGCATGAATCAATAAGGCCTACTGCAGCGTGCAGCCCGATCCCATAAATATCAGTGACAAACAGGCCCTCGGCCTCACTCAGTCATAAATCTCTCCTGTCTCTCAAGCTCACAAAACTCATGCTAAGCAGCCCAAATCGGTGATACATGATGTGACAATATAAAATAACAGAGACTGAGATATATGCAATGACGAATGTGACTAAGTACGTAACTGCAACTAAGAAAATAACTCAACAACAAAAAATTGACTACTGTAGGTCCCAATAGTACTAACACATAGCCTAAACATGATTTCTAGCATAAATCACAACTCAAGTGCTCTAACACATATAGTACACTAATAATATTTAGATAAGATAGCTACACAGTTCCATGGGATCGACTAAATCATAATTTCTATGGTGCACACCCACACACCCGTCACCCAGCATGCTCGTCACCTCAACTCCAACCATATAACATGTAATTTCAGGGATTCATACCATTAGAACCAAGTTTAGAAGTGTTACTTACCTCAAACCGTGAAAATCCCTAGTCCAACAAGCCCTTGCCTCACGAATCGGCCTATGAATTATTTCAAGCTATATGAATCAATTCCATATAAAAATGGTAAGTTTTTAATCCAAAGTCACAAAGTCAACTCAAAAGTCAACCCTCGTGCTCACATCTCGGAATTTGATGAAAGTTACAAAATCCGAATACCCATTCAACCACGAGTCCAACTATACCAAAATTACTCAAATCCGATACCAAAATATTGCTTAAATCCCCAAAATTCGGTTTAGGAATTGTTTCCTATTTTTCTCTAATTTTTCAACCCATATCACTAATTTAATGATGAAATCAAATATATAATCATGGAGTTTTACCAAAACTAAGTAAGAATTACTTACCCCAATCACTCCCTTGAAAATATCTCCATGCATCGCCTTAATTCGAGCTCCCAAAATCAAATTGTGAAATAAACTCAGACCCTTGTTTTTGAGATTTAATATTCTGCTCAGATATCCCTTAATCACGATCGCGGCACAAACTCATCCGCCTAAAAGTTGGCCTTACGCGAACGCGATAGTCTCCAAGCAAACGTGAAGCACTGCCTCCTTAGACCTACGCGATCGCAGACACATCTATGCGGTCGCGAATAACACCCGCGCGAAACCCATCTGCCTGACTTCCTCTTCGCGAACACGTCCCATCCCACGCGTTCGCGATTCACTACTTCACTAACATATGCCATCGCAAACCTCAACTCGCGAATGCATAGAGTAAAAGTACAGCTGCCCAAAACAAGCCTTCGCGAACCTTTCCACGCGATCGCATAGAAGGAAACAAATTCTGAACACTAGCAAACTTCAGTAGTCTTCCAAGTCCCAATTTCACTCAGTTAACCATCTGTAATCCACTCGAGGCCCCCAGGACCTCAACCAAACATACCAACAAATCCTAAGACATCATACAAACTCACTTGAAGTGTCAAATCACATTAAACATTGCTAAAACCATGAATCACGCATCGATTCAAGCATAATGAACTTATGAACTTCTAACTTCTACATTCGATGTCAAAACCTCCCAAATCAAGTCCAACTAACCTCAAAGTTTTCACACAAGTCATAAATGACACAACAGGCTTACTCCAACTCCTGGAACCAATATTTGAGGCCGGTAACCACAAAGTCAGCTCTTGGTCAAACTTCTCAATTTCCAAAGCTTCTAACACTACTAATTTGCGACTGTCAAATCGGTTAGTAATCGATCGGAAATCGTATTTTTCCAAAAGATTTCCGACTAAAAAGTGTCAGTCGGAAACACGTGGTCGCAATATATTTGCGACAGAATCAGTCAAAAATTTGTGACTGATTTAGTCGCTGACCAGAATTAAAAAAATAAATATAAATTAAAAGTTTCGTTTGATTCTGTCAGAAAATGAAAAAATAAAATTATTTTTAATTAATTATCTAGACCGAAATAATTGTAAATATTGATTATTTGTTAATTAAAAATATCGAAATTCTCCACTTGCAACTGATTCAGTCGCGAATTCTAATTAAATTTTGTTAGAAATTTTCAATTTGCTGCAAATCTGGGTAATCCCTGGTGAAATTTGCAATTGATTTACTCGCAAATCTAGGCATTTTTATGAAGAATTCTATTGTAATTACACCACCTGCCAAATAAAACAGCCCACCAAACACCTAACAACCAAGAAAAAACCTATTGTCTTCAGCATAACACTCATTATGGAGAAGTATTCGGACGTTGGATGTTTTTTCTTCGTCAGCTATTCCACGCAATACTCTATTGTGCCGTGAGGGTTGTGAGATGGCATAATTAATTGAACATGTGTTGAGGTTCCTCGTAGCGATGGTTTTATGTGAGTTGGACGACTCTCGAGATATAGATTATATATTGTATTGTAGTTGTGCTTGAGTTTCATTGCGTATGGTGCTATCCATCTCCCTAGTATTTGTATATCTCATTTCGCGTGCTTATGGTAGATATTCGAGTATTTCGTAGTTATGAGCATTTTAGCTCAGTAAGTATTTCCTTATAGATTATTATGTGTGGATCGGGTGGCATGCCGTCACGGGTATATTGTTTGGAATGGGTGGCACGCAACCACTGGTACCGTGGCTGGATCGGGTTGGACGCTGCAACGGAATCATGGTTGGATCGGGTTGCATGCCGAAACGATGTGATGTTGAGTATAGTTCCCTATACCTAATCTTGTGTGTTTGTTTCTCAATTTCTGAGGAAGGTTCATAGTGTCTTTTTGGTTGTTTAATTAGCCGCGTGGGTTTAGTAGTTCTTTCAAGAGTTCATTTTCTTTATGTGTTACATTCGAGTTTGTAGCTTGTTGGCACATTGTGGCATTATATCAGACTTTTGGCAGTCCCTGAGGTGGCTTATTGCCTAAGCAGCTTGTACTGGGTGAGATTATATTATTGGACCTGTGATCGGTGCGATCAGATTTATATGCAGTATAGTGGAAAACAAGTATCATTATTTGGTTCATAATGAGGTAATGGTTCTTATATGGAAGGGAGACTCAATGATTTGTTGACTCAACAATCGGTTATGAATTTCTACACATCTCTTCCGTCGTGGCAGTATTGCAAGAGTTAGAACAGGACTTATATGTGTCATGGGGTATATTGTGGGCATCAGAGTCATGGAATTGTGGCTATTATTGCCATAGGATGTTACTATGGTCCACTGAATTGTGCAGTGCATGGTGTGGATTCAGAACATGTAAGCAATCAGGTATCGGTGGATCGTTTGGTGATGGGTACAGTGGTTATATGTTGGAACAGACCTGTTAGAGGATTTCCGGTGTTGGAATTTGTCTCTATGACTTATTTGACTAAATAAAAAGGAAGAATTGCAGGTTTGCTTCAGCTGATGCGCTCGACTGGATTGTGGAAGCACAGGTAGTTGCACGAGTTGTTAAACGATGATTTCATACAACTATGAAGCACTTCATAGAACATTCGAGGACGAACGTATGAGGCCTTGGACAACTCCACTTCAACTATTATGACTTGTATGCATGGTCGGATTTGAATTTCGGGAAATTCAAAATTGATTTGTAGAGAGAATTCTAATTTCAAAAGCCTTAAGTTGGAGGAATTGACTAGAGTAATTTTTGAGTAAACGACCTCAGAATTGGGATTTGAAGGTTCCAACAGGTTTGTATGATGATTCTGGACTTGGACATATGTCCGAAAGTGGATTTGGAGGTCCGTAGGTCATTTCGGGATCATTTGGCGAAAGTTAGAAACTTGAAGGTTTTTGAGAAGTTTCACTGGGAGTGGACTTTTTGATATCAGGGTCGGATTTCGATTCTAGAAGTTGGAGAAGGTCCATAATGTTGAACGTGACATGTGTGCTAAATTTGATGTCAATCGGACGTGATTTGATGGGTTTCGGCATCGAATGTAGAAGTTTGAAGTTCTAAAGTTCATTAAATTTGAATTAGGATGTGATTCCTAATTTCAACATTGTTTGATGTGATTTGAACGATCGACTAAGTCCATATGGACTTTTAGGATGTGTTGGTATAATTGGTTGAGGTCCCGAGGGCCTCAGGTGGATTCCAGATGGTAAACAGAATGAATTTGTCATTATGAAGATGCTGAAGCTGATGTCATCTGATGTAACTGCACCTCCGAGGTTTTGGCCATAGGGCGGCAATGAAGAAGCGGCGTAGGGGTCGTAGAAGAGGAGCAGGACAACCAGGTGAAGTACCACAGGCGCAGAGTTCTGGCCCCATTTGCGCAAGAGCAGAAGCGGAAGAAGGCGCAGGAGCAGAAGTGAACTTGCACATGTGATGTCACAGAAGTGGGAAAGGTTTCTGCAGGTGTGAGGCGTCACGTTTGGGTGACTTCCGCAGAAGCGGTGGCGTGGTCGCGTAAGCTACGCCACAGGTGCGGGCTACTATCCTGCAGGTGCGAAAATGTCGCTGGGCATAATTGATTTAAGAGCGGGATTTGGCCCTTCTTCTCTCATTTATCACTTGTTTAAGACGATTCTAGAGAGCTTCAAGGAGGGATTTTCATCAAGAAACACAAGGTAAGTGGTTCCCACCTATATCAAGTTAAATACATGGTTCTATAAGGATTTAAACATGGAAATTTGTACAAATTGTGGGGTTTTTTGGTAAAAAACCTAGAAATTATATTTCAGATTTTGACCACGAATTTGGGCATGGAACTGAGAACAAATCATATATTTGAGTTCATGATTTTATGGGGAGTGTTTATCTTCAAAAATTTTTGGAATTCGGGCACGTGGGCCCGGGGTGCATTTTAGGAAATCTTCAAATTGAGCATGTATTGACTACTTTATATATCATTTGACTAGCTTCGGGTCGTTTGGCACCGAGTTGAGGATTGAAAGCACAATTTTGGACCGGAAAGTGAGCTTTGGGACGAGGTAAGTGTCTTGTCTAACTCTGTGAGGGAAATTACCCCTAGGTGATATATTTGATGGGTGCTACTTGTTGTTGGGGCTAGGTACGCGCGAGGTGACCAGAACCCGTGCGTAGCTACATTCATATTATTGTCCGGGTAGACTTAGTCTAACATGAAGCTATAGCTATAATTCGAGTAGTCTCTTTCTTATTAAATTACTCAGTTTTACATCTTCCATTTGTGATTACACGGGTTGATGATTAGTCACCAGATAATATTTCTCCTCTTACGACATGTCTCTGTTGTATATATATTTCATTGAAAGGTTTTTATTACATAAATTACAACTCACACGTTTATTTGTGACTGGGGTCAAGGACCCGCCAAAGCTTCTTACTCTTATGGGATCGGGTCGTTCGCCTCGGCAAGATTATGTATTTCACTCTTATGGGATCGGGTCATTCGCCTCGGCAGGATTTATGTACCATACTTTCATGGGAGCGGGCCGTTTGTCTCGGCAGGCTAATAGATACATCTATGGTTAGCGTTGTTCGACCTTCGGCAGCATAGTTTAATTATTATGTTGGATCGGGCCGTACGCCTCGGCATTTCCTATATCATATCCTCATGAAATTGTGCGTAATACTTGGGAAGAAACCAGTGTATTTGTGAGTTTTCTGTATTTGAATTATGGCAATCTACTTGATGAGATCCACTATTTCTATATATGTGCTCTGATTAAAGAGGGAATTTCTAATGGAAAACTTGAGTTCCTCATAAAGAGGGTGGAATTGTATCACATGATTGACATGTGTTTACTTCATGTATTTACCCTGCCTCAACTTACATTACCTCTTTACTGTACCTAATGTTATTGGACCACTAGTGAGTGTGATGTCGATCCCTTGTCACTACTCCTCCGAGGTAGACTAGATACTTACTGGGTACACGTTGCTTACATACTCATACTAGACTTGCTGCACATTTTGTGCACGTACATATACAACTAGTGGACTCGTGAGAGCAGAGGCGCGTATGCATGCGGGAACCTAGGAGAGCTGCATTCCATATTACGACCCGCAGCCAGCAGAGTCTCCTTCAGAGTATTTATATATTTTCCTTGTCCACTTTGTATATTCCGGATGGATGCGGTACTTTACTTTAAATTCCTAATTGTTGCTCACACACTTGTGACACCGGGTTTTGGGGTGACGTGGGTTGTTCTGAATTGAAATTGTTAAAAATATCATTATTTATTTTGTAAATCGCATCTATTACTATTTATTTGAAGGAAAATATGATTTCTAAAAATATTGAAATGAGAACCAAATTAAATAATTATTGTTGGCTTACCTGACGGTGGTGTCCGGCGCCATCACGACCTTTAATGGATTATGGGTCGTGACAAAAATTGACGACTAATAGTGATAGATAATTTAAATAAGAAGTTGAGATGCCGCTCGACATATACAATAATCAACTTTCAAAATGTACATAACATTCCCAAGACTCGGAACACCTTAAGTCACAAGCTTATACGAGTCCTAACTATTCTATACATCAATTTCTATAGAAATGAGAGAAAAATTAACATAGGGGGATAGAAAGGGGACTCCGAGGATGTGCGAGCACGGGAAGAGATACCTTGAAGTCTTCGACAGCAGCGACTGCAACTATGAATAAGGCTGGTAGGAAGAAGCTGGATCTGCACACAAGAAACATGTGCAGGAAAAGGCGTGAGTACCCCACAACGGTAGCCAGTAAGTGCCAAGCCTAACCTCGGTCAAGTAGTGACTAGGTCAGGTCAGGGCCCTACTGGTATATATATATACACACAAAAAAAAGTAAGACAGAATGAAATATCACAGTAAAATAAAAAATTGAATTTAACAAGAATGAAATCATAGAAGGTAACAACTCAGTACACAGAGATAACAACAAGGGATCTCCTGAGATACTGTATCGTAGTCCCAAACGTCAATGTGTAGGGGGATCTTCTGGAATACCGTTCTGTAGTCCCAAAGTATATATGCAAAATATGGGGATCTCCTGGAATACCTTTCCGTACTCCCAAAGTAAATATGCAGAAGGATCTCCCGAAATACCGTTCTGTTGTCCCAAAAGTAAATACACAATTCAAACAATAGAGTTCAATGGCTACAACACGAAATCCTACAATTCAGACTAAGTACAAGTTAAGAAAAGACAGGAAAATTCACTAAATATGCTGCACGGATTTCAGATAAACAGTTAAGGCAAGTAGGCATGCTATTCTAATCTATCAGGAAACTACACATGCTGATATGGCTCAAATAAGAAGGAAAACAGGTTATTAATTAACAGAAACCGGGTTTTTACAACAATTAGCTTGTGTATTTATTCGTCACCTCACGCACACGGCACTCACATATCAAAACAGTACCAAATCCTATGGGGAGTTTCCCACACAAGGTTAGGCAAACCACTTACCTCGAGTCAAGCTCAATCAATCCATAACAATGCTCTTTCCACGAAAATCCGACTCCGAACGGCCAAAATCTAGCAAAAATCAATTACATATCATAAATATAACTACAAGGAACTATCTAGCTACTGAAACCAAAGCTAAAGCAGGAAATTGAAAAATCGCCATAAAAATCCTCCCCAGGCCCACGTCTCGGAATCGAGTCAAAGTCACAAAATATGAACACCCATTCACTCACGAGTTCACTTATACCACAATTATCCAGATCCGATGTCTAAATCCCAATCAAAACTCGAAAATCGGGTTGAAGAACTTCTCCCCATTTTACCCAAATTTTCAATCCATATCCGAAATTAAATGGAGGAAACAACTATAGATTAATGAAATATAACCAAAAATGAGTTAGGAATCATTACCCCAAAGCTCCTTCTGAAAATCCCTTGAAAAATCGCAAAATTTTGAGCTCTTAAGGTCCAAAAATGAAGAATGAACTCAAACCCTAGCACTTACCCTTTTTCTGCGAGTCAAACCGCACATACGATCAAATACCCGCTCCTGCGGCCCTGCACCAGCGAAAATCCATCACAGGTGCAAAGACAACTTAAATAGGCTGGAACCGCATCTGCAAGCACTCGAATGCACCTGCTAGCCCGCTCTTGAGGTCCTCTACTGCTTCTGCGCATCCGCTTCTACAGACCAATCGCCGCACCTGCGGCCCTAGCTGGACAAGGCCAAAATCTCTTCTGTGGCTCCTCACTTACAGCCCAAAGTGCGCAATTGTGATTACACCAGGTACATCAACTTCAGCAATTTCATAAGTCCCAACATCGATCCATTAAGCATTCAAAACAGACTCGAGGCCCCCGGGACCTCAACCAAACATACCAACCAATTCTAAAACACCATATGAACTTAGTCGAGTCCTCAAACAACGCTAAAATCACGAATTATCCTCCGATTTAAACTTAAAGAACTTGAAACTTTCAAATTCGACAACTGATGCCGACACTAACCAAACCACGCCCGATTGACCCCAAATTTTGCACACTAGTCATATTTAACCCTAAAAACCTACTCCAACTTCCGGAATCGAAATCCGACCCTAATATCAAAAGTTCCACTTGTCACGACCCAAATCCCAGGTCGCGATGGCGCCTAACACCGCAGTCAGGCAAGCCAACCATTTTATACTAGTGAGTTCCATGTAGTTTACCAAAAACATTTTTGGTCACTTTCTTAACTCACTTTTTGAGATGTTAAGTAGAAAAAGATAACTTAGACAATTTTATACCAAATAGAAAATCATGAAATTGTAATTTACGATTTACATTCCAAAAAAAATGTCTACTAGTGTGTGTGCCAGGAACTTGTGTCACAAGTCTACAGGCAGCTAATAGAATAATACCAAAAGAATAAAAATTATGTCCTACTGTCTGAGTAAGTATGGACATAAATGGAAAAAGAATAGCTCATTGGAGTCGCCAAGAGAAGCAGCTCACCGTGGAGTCTAGACCAGGTATATGTATCAAGGACGAACTCCGGGCTGATACCCAGATGCAACCGCCTCAGAACCTGTACAATTAAGTACAGAGTGTAGCATGAGTACATAAACAATATGTACCCAGTAAGTATCCCACTTAATCTCCAAGAAGTAGTGATGAGAGGTCGACGTGACACTTACTAGGGTCAGAATAATATGTTTTAAGTGTAAAGCTAAGCAGGAATGGCAGTTGATGAATAATAAAGGAGAAAGGAACATCCAATATCCTTTACAATTTTATGTACGTGTCATGTTTTCTAGAATACAATTTATCTAGTTTTCATTTCTCATGGTATTTAGCAGATACATAATCACAGAACACCCAACATCTAAAAAACACATAACATGCCGTGAACGGACGACTGACACAACGCGAAAGTAATATGCACTGTCGAAGGGTCGAACGGCTCGAACCATAGATGCATCTATTACATCGCTCACGAATCGAACATGCGGTGCGGTTGACATAATAGTAGGGCTACCCCACTCCCGAATCATACATGTGATGCGGGTTCCCGTATATATACACATAATTAATACCAAATCAAGAAATTCAGTAGAGAATATTCAATAATCTAAATTTCAGAATGTAACCTCCTAGATGTTCACTTAATAATTCAATGATATTAGGCAACCTAAATTAACATTTACGATCATAGTTACGGCACATAAAGCATGCTTGTGAATCCTAAATTCCCTGACACGACATAGTAGTAGCTACGCACGGACTCTCGTCACTTTCGGGTCAAGAACACGCCCAAAACTTCGAATTCACTGCAAAGGACTCGGAACTAGTCAAGTATTGCATAAATAAATCAATCTATAGTCAAAAGTATGAAATTTCCCTATTTAAATGATTGTTTCCACCTAAATTGCAAAATCCCAAAATACACCCCCGAGCCCACATGATCGGATTCCGGAAAGTTCCGGAGAAAATTCTTACCCACAGACTAAGGATCAATATTATATGGTTTTTTTACGATTCCGTAACACATTTCTTGAAAATTTCCCATTTTTGTCAAAAACCTAGGTTTTACTCTACACCCATGATTTCCACTAATTTAAGGTGTTAATCTAGCTAGGAATTAAAGTATTAAGCTAAGTTTATAGTAGGAATTACTTACCTTACAGTAGCTAGGTCGAATACCCTACTTAAATGCTCTCAAAATCGCCCAAGAATGAAGAAAGTGTTCAAAATTGGCTAAGTCCCGAGTTTAAATCGAAGTGCACTGCCTACAGGCTTTTCGAACATGCGGCTCGAGCACCGCACCTGCGGAGAAGGGGAAGGGGGCCTGGTTTCGCACCTGCGGAGCGGAGTCCGCACCTGCGGCTCCACTTCTGCGAAAAGTGGTCCGCACCTGCGAACATTGGCAACTCCCTCAGAAGTTGCACCTGCGAGACTGCGACCGCATGAGCGGTCTCGCACCTGCGACATGACCTCCGCAGGTGCTGTCGCACCATGTCTGGTGCACCAGCAGTCATTTCTGGTTGGTTTTTGCCTCGCTCGATGCCCGAATGGCATCTGGGCCCACCCGATACCCCGTCCAGATATACCAACAAGTCCTAAATGATAATATAGACTCGCTCGAGCCTTTGGAACGTCCGAAACAACGCTAAATCTAAAAATCATACCCCAAAACCTATTGGATCAAACTTAAGAACTTCAAGTTCTTTGAATTCGCTAGCAATACGCCGAACCTATCTATGCTACTTGGAATGACATCAAATTTTGCAAGCAAGTCATAAATGACATAACAGAACTATTCCCGGTTTCGGAATTCTGTTTGGACCTTGATAACACAAAAACACGGTCTAAACCTCAATTTGAACTTAAGGAAATTCTTATTTCACTATCTGGTGCTGAAATGCTCCCGGGTCATCCAAAACCCGTTCCTAACACACGCCCAAGTCCGAAATCAACATACGAACCCTCCGGAACCCTCGAATCTCGATTTCGTGGTTGTTTACTAAAAATGTTGACTGAATTCAAACTTGGACTTTAAGGCCAACCTTAAGGAACTAAGTGTTCCTATACCACTCCAAACTCCTCCAAACCTCGAACCACCCGGCCCCGCAAGTTATAAATCAGTAAAAGCAACTACGAGAAGTCTCATTTAGGGGGAAGGGGTCCTATAACACAAAACGACCGGTCGGGTCGTTACATTCTCCACCTCTTAAACAAACATTCATCCTCGAACGGGTTTAGAATCATACCTGGAATGCTGAATAAGTGTGGATATTTGCTCCGCATGTCTTCCTCGGACTCCAAAGTCACCTCCTCGACTGGTTGGCCCCTCCACTAGACCTTTATGGTGGAAATCCTCTTGGACCTCAACTGGCGATCCTACTTGTCAATGATATGAACTGGCTCCTCCTCATAACCCAACCTCTCATCTAGCTGAATGGTACTGAAATCCACGTGATAGAAGTCGGCGTGATACCTCCGAAGCATGGACACATAAAAGACCGGATGAACCCCTAATAAACTAGGAGGTAAAGCAAGCTCATAAGAAACCTCCCCAACTCGCCTCAACACCTCAAATGGGCCTATAAACCTCGGGGTAAACTTGCCCTTCTTCTCAAACCTCATAATACCCTTCATCGGCGAGACCTTCAACAAAACCTTCTCGCCCTCCATAAATGATACATCACGCGTCTTCTGGTCCGCGTAACTCTTCTGTCTGGACTGTGCTGTGCGAAGTCTCTCCTGAATCAACTTCACCTTCTCCAAAGCATTCTTCACCAGATCGGTGCCATATAGCTTAGCCTCACCAGGCTCAAACCACCCGATGGGAGATCAACATCGCCAACCATACAAGGCCTCGAATGGAGCCATCTCAATGTTGGACTGATAACTATTATTCTAAGAAAACTCGGGGAAAGGCAAGAACTGATCCCACTGCCCTCCAAAGTCAACCACACATGCTCTGAGCATATTCTCCAATATCTAAAGTGTCCGCTCCGACTTCCCGCCGGTCTGAGAGTGGAATGTTGTGCTGCGCTCTACCTGGGTGCCTAACTCACTCTGCACGGCTCTCCAGAAATGCAAGGTGAACTGAGGACCTCGATCTGATATAATGGACACAGGTACATCGTGCAACCTAACTATCTCCCGAATGTAGATCTGGGCCATCCTCTCTGAAGTATAAGTAGTAGCTACTGGAATGAAATGTGCCGACTTGGTCAACCTGTCCACAATGACCCAAACTGCATCAACCTTCCGCAAGGTCCGAGGCAATCCAACTACGAAGTCCATAGTGATGCGCTCCCATTTCAACTCAGGCATCTGCTGAAGTAGGCCTCCTGGCCTCTGGTGCTCAGAATTAACATGCTGGCAATTTAGACATCTAGCCACAAACTACACTATGTCTTTCTTCATCCGCCTCCACCAGTAGTGCTGCCTCAGGTCACGATACATTTTCGTAGCACCAGGATGAATAGAATACCGGGAACTATAAGCCTCCTCTAGAATCCTCTCCCTCAGGCCATCAACATTGGGGACATATAAGCAATCCTGATGTCTCAGAACACCATCCTCGCCAATAGAAACCTCCTTGGCACCACCTTGTACCACCGTCTCCTAGAGAGCCACCAAAAGCGGATCATCATACTGTCGAATCTTGATATTCCCCAACGATCAAGACTGGGCCATCACCCATGCAAGAACACGGCTGGGCTCGAAAAGGTCCAACCTCACCAGGCAATTAGCCAGGGACTGAATGTCCAAAGCTAGAGGTCTCTCATCTGCGGAAATGGAAGCCAAACTACCCATACTCTCCGCCTTCTTGCTTAAGGCATCCGCTACCACGTTCGCTTTGCCCCGATGATAAAGAATGGTGATGTCATAATCCTTCAGCAACTCAAGCCAATTGCGTTGCCTCAAATTAAGATCCCTCTGCTTGAACAAGTGTTGCAGACTGCGGTGATCTCTATAAACCTCACAAGGCACCACATACAGGTAATGCCTCCAAATCTTAAGAGCATGAACAATCACCGCCAACTCCATATCATGCACTGGGTAATTCTTCTCATGAACCTTTAGTTGTCGTGAAGCATATGCAATAACTCGCCCCTCCTGCATCAACACACAACCCAAACCAACGCGTGAAGCGTCGCAATAAAATGTGTACATTCCAGAACCGAAAATCAGCAGTAGAACTGGTGTTGTTGTCTTGAGCTTCTGAAAGCTCGCCTCACACTCGTCGGACCATCAAAATGGGGCACTCTTCTGGGTCAATCTAGTTAGAGGAGCTGCAATGGATGAAAAACCTTCCACAAATCGGAGATAATAACCCGCTAGACCCAAGAAGCTCCTGATCTCTGTAGCTGACATAGGGCGTAGCCAACTCTGAACTGCCTCAATCTTCTTAGGATCAACCTTGATACCTTCTCTGGATACCACATGCCCCAAGAATTCCACATAATCCAACCAAAACTCGCACTTGGAGAACTTATCATACAACTTCTGTTCTCGCAAAGTCTGGAGCACAACTATAAGATGTTGCTCGTGCTCCCCCAGGCTACGTGAGTAAATCATAATGTCATCAATTTAAGACAATGACAAAAGAATCAATATAAGGCCTGAACACTCTGTTCATCAAATCCATAAATGTTGTTGGGGCATTAGTCAAGCCAAAGGACATCACCAGGAACTCGTAATGACCATATCTCGTACGAAAGGCAGTCTTCGGAACATCCGAGTCTCGAATCTTCAGCTGATGGTACTCTAACCTCAAGTAAATCTTAGAAAACACCCGAGCACCCTTCAACTGGTCAAAACAATCATCAATACGCGGTAACGGGTATTTGTTCTTGATGGTGACCTTGTTCAACTAGCGGTAGTCAATACACATCAGCATAGTCCCGTCCTTCTTCTTCACAAATAACACTGGAGTACCCCAAGGCGATACGCTTGGTCTGATAAACCCCTTAGCTAAAAACTCCTCAAAATGTTCCTTCAATTCCTTCGGAGCCATACGGCATGGGGGAATAGATATGGGTTGGGTGCCTGGAGCTAAGTCAATGCAAAAATCGATGTCATGATCCGGTGGGATGCCAGGAAGGTTTGAAGGGAATACGTCATCAAACTCTCGGACTACTGGCACTGAATCACTTGTCGAAGAATCGGCGGTGGTGTCCCGCACATAAGCATGATAAGCCAAACAACCCTTCTCGACCATGTGTTGAGCCTTCAGGAAGGAAATAACCCGAGTAGCGGTACTAAGGAACCTCTCCACTACAATCTCAGCAACTCGGGCATGGCTAGAGTAACAGTCTTGGCATGGAAATCTAGAATGGCATGATAGGGAGACAACCAATCCATGCCCAGGATAACCTCAAAATCGACCATATCAAGCAACATGAGGTCTACTATAGACTTTAACCCACAAAATGTAACCACACAGGACCGATAAATCCAGTCCAAAACCACAGAATCACCCACAGGAATGGACACATAAACAGGAGTACCAAAGGATTCACGAGGAATATCCAGGGAATGAGCAAATAAGGTTGATACATATGAATAAGTGGACCCTTGATCAAATAATACCGATGCATCTATACTGAAAATTGAAATAATACATATGATCACGGCGTCTGAGGCCACTGCATCTGATCTAGCCGGAATAGCATAAAATCTGGCTGGAGCGCCGGACGACTGGCCTCCATCGGAATGAACAGGAACTGGCGGGGCTCCCCCTGTCTGGTCTCCACATCTAGGACAACCTTTACCAACCTGTCCTCCACCTCTAGATGGTCGAACTACCGGTGTTGTAATCATAGGCTGATGACTCTGCTGCACGACCTTGTCCAGAAGCCTGGGACAAATCCTCTTGATATGGCCTGGATCCCCGCACTCATAATAACCTCTCGGCACCATAGCCTGCTTCCCTAAAGGACCCTGAATAGTTGGAGGACGGTATGAATCTCTTGCATGGTACTGAAATAAGGGTTGGTAGACCTTTGATGACCAGAATACCTACCGGAGGAACCCTAAATGGCTGGTGGGCGATAAGAACTCTCCGGCATAGCGCTGAAATAAGGCCTCGTGGGAGCACCTCGAGAAGGTAGTGGGGGTGCTGAATATGGGGCCTACTGGGTTGTCCTCTACCAAACTAACCTCTTCCCCTAGCTGGAGCACCTCTGGAATCTCCAGAAAACCTAGCTCTTTTATATTGCTGCCCCTGCTCTCTGCTCCTCGAGCAATAACCCTCAATCCTGCGAGCAATCTCTACCACAAGCTGGTAAGAAGTCCCCATCTCCACCTCTCGGGCCATGGTTGTCCTAATGCCTGAGTGTAACCCGGCTACAAATCTCCACACTCTCTCTGCGTCAGTAGGAAGTATCATGAGTGCATGACGAGACAGCTCAAAAAACCTAGCCTCGTAGTCAGTCACTAACATATGACCCTGCTCCAGCTGCTCAAACTGATACCGCATCTCTTCTCTCTCAGAGGGTAGAATATATCTGTCCAGGAATAACTGAGTGAATTGCTCCCATGTGAGGGGAGGAGAATCTGCCGGTCTGCCAAGAATGTAAGACTTCCACCATCTGCGGGCCTTGCCCTCTAGCTGAAAGTAGTAAAGTCAAACTCCATGGGACTCCAATATCCTCATGTTGTGTAGTCTGTCCCTACACCTATTAATAAAGTCCTGAGCATCCTCATGGCGCTCACCTCCGAAGACAGGAGGGTGCAGCCGGGTCCATCTGTCTAATAACTTCTGCGGATTGCCATCTGCAGCTGGTCCAGGCTCAAGTGTTGTTGTTGCCACTAGCTGAACCCCGCCCACGGGCAGTGTACCCGGGGTCTGATATACTAGTGTTACATGACCGGCGGCCTTTGCTGTAGGGGTCTGGGATCCCCCTCCCACCTGAGATGTGGCCGGATCGGCTGGAAATAAACCAGCATGCGTCAATGAATCTCATCATGCGGCTCATGACCTCCTGAAATCTTGGATCTGTCATAAAGTCCAAAGGGGCAGGATCTGCTGCGGGCACCTCGCCCTGCTCCTCAGTGATGGGATCTCTACTGCATCTGCTGGGGGTGTAACTGGTACAGTCCTGGGACGTCCTCGTACCCTACCTCGGGCATGTGCCCTCCCCCGGCCTCTGCCACGACCTCGGATAATGGGGGTAGCGGCCCTTCCCGAGTCCGGAACGTCAGCTGCGTGCATCCTCGCCATCTGTGAGAGAATAGAAGAGTGAGATTTAATATACCATCAATTGCACGACAGAAGATGAATAAAGAGATATTTCCTAACAACCTATAGCCTCTCGAAGATAAATACAGACGTCTATGTACCGATTCGCAAGACTCTATTTGGTTTTCCTTTAACTCGTGAGACCTACGTGAACATAGAGCTCGGATACAATATTGTCACGACCCAAATCCCAACCCAGGTTGCGATGGTGCCCAACACCACAGTCAGGCAAGCCAACCATTTTATACTAGTGAGTTCCATGTAGTTTACCAAAAAAAATTTTGTTCACTTGCTTAACTTAGTTTTTGAGATATAAGTAGAAAGAGATAACTTAGATTATTTTATACCAAATAGAAAATCATGAAATTGTAATTTATGATTTACATTCCAAAAATAAAGTCTACTAGCGTGTGTGCCGGGAACTAGTGTCACAAGTCTACAAGCAGCTAATAGAATAATAACAAAAGAATAAGAAGTTTGTCCTACTATCTGAGTAAGTATGGACAAAAATGGCAAAAGAATAGCTCCAAAGTGCTGCTGGGAGTCGCCAAGAGAAGCAGCTCACCGTGGAGTCTACACCAGGTATATGTATCAAGGACGAACTCCGGGCTGATACACAGATGCAGCCTCATAACCTGTACAATTAAGTACAGAGTATAGCATGAGTACATAAACAATATGTACCCAGTAAGTATCCAGCCTAATCTCTAATAAGTAGTGACGAGAGGTCGACGTGATACTTACTAGGGTTAGAATAATATGTTTTAAGTGTAAAGCTAAGCAGGAATGGCAGTTGATGAATAATAAAGGGTACAGGAACATCAAATATCCTTTACAATTATATGTACGTGTCAAGTTTTCTAGCATACAATTTACCTGGGTTTTCTTTAGAGCTTTTAGACGATCCCGGTTTTAGCAACTTCAATTTATTCTAACAATATAGCAAAGTTAAACCCGAAATTAGGAGAATGGTCGTAATTCTAGTTCTTTAGACAATTTTGCCAAACACTAGGTGCGCATTACTGTTCTTAGGTCCTTTTATGAAACATTGTACCGTTCTTATGCCCATTCTTAGTTTACAACCTTCCTTCCTATTTTAGGGATACATGCATGCAAGAAACTTAATCCCCCCCCCCTCCCCTCCCTCACCCAATATTTATTTCACCAATTATTCCTTTTTTTTACTAGATTTATGAATTTAGAGTACGGGGTATAGGTTCTTACCTCTATAGTGCAGGCCTAGGTTGCTTTCCTTGATAATCTTCAAATTTCAAGCAAGAATTGAGGGGTATTGGATGAGGACCACCTTCTCGCTCTAAAGCTCTTTCTCTCACTCTAGCTATCAGAAAATATGATGAAAATGGCCTAAGTTGGTGTTTTAACGGAATGGGGTCGGGTTTTAAATTAAGAAAATGGGTTATCTAACACAGGTTTGCGGTCGCGTATGCGACCGCATAATGGTTATGCAGTCCGCAAAGTGACGGCAGAAATAGCCTCCAGGAAGTTGAATTTTCTGACTTGTATGCGACCACTATGTGGTCTGCATACCCGTTCTGCGGTCGCATAATGCACCGCAGAACTCCCCTTTGCAAAAGTTCAAGGCAGATATGCGATCAATATGCAGCCCACAAAGCGATTCTGCGATCGCATAATTGGCCACATAACTGGCCTCAAAACTGGCCAATTTTCTGCTTCACTCTGCAGCCATTATGCAGTCCGCAGAGTGATTATGCGGCCGCATAATGGGCCGCAGAAATGCATAAATATGAGAAACATTTTCTTCTTAGTCCACACAACACTGTTCAATCCAAAAAGTCTGAACCACGGTGAGCTTGCAAGCCGCGAAGAATTTATACTATAATAACGCAGAAATCCAACTTGGCACTACGAAATCCCGAGTTTTTGGTTAAGAATTTTACGGGTCCTTACAGTTCAACTCTAACTATTATAACCTAAATTATAAGACGTATTAGCACTCAAGGTGTTTTTTATATAAACAAGAATTCCATACTTATAGAACATAACAAAATTATTCTAAATTTTCTTCTTGATTTACTATTGGATACATACAAGTATATTAGCTATTTTCACAAGAAAATCTAACTAAAAAGAAAAAAATAGCTCATGAATCTAAACAAGTAAATTTTTAACAAGTCACTATATACATATTATATTTAAAAAATTATTGCTAATTTACCTATACTTGTCACGGCCCTAACCTCAAGCCTGTGGTGATGGCGCTCATCGATGGTACTAGGCCAACCGACTTTCACAATACTTTAATAATTCATTCAAAGCTATGCCAAAAAGACTTTTTGCATAACAGAATTCATAAAAGAAACAAGAGTTGAACTCAATATAGAAATGCGGAAAGAAAAGTCCCTAACGTCGGATGTCACTGAGTCATGAGCATCTAATATAACTGGTCTGACAATAACAAGACTAACATAGTATGGAAATACAAAATACAACTAAAGGAAAGATAGAGAAGAAGAAATCAAGGCTGCGAACGCTAGGTAACTACCTCGCTATCTCCAAAAATAAGCTACAAGGACTATCAGTACTCACCACGACCGACAACTCCTGGTTCTACACACGAGGCGCATGGAGTAACGTGAGTACACTAACTCAATAAGCAACGGAAATAAATAAGGGCTGAGAAATAAGGACGAGCTAAATGCAAATACATTTCATTTCACAAAAAATTCAGTAAAGTGTGGCATGCTTTACATCCGGAGTTTAAGTCAAACCAGCGTGTTTAAATAAAGTTCAAGTAAAGTCAAATAAAAACATCTATCAACAGTTCTCAAACAAGGACTTAAGGCAACTATGTGCATCAAAAATCAAATCATGTAACGCCCCTCGGGAAATCATCACTCAGTCCTCCCAATCACCCCAACCTCACATTCACTCATTCCTGACATTCGCTCAGTTATCGGCACTCGCACTCAGTAGGTACATGTGCTCACTGGGGTGTGTACAGATCCGGAGGAGCTCCTTCAGCCCAAGCGCTATATCAATGCCCATCATGGTAGAATCAATGAAATATGTTGCGGCGTGCAGCCCGATCCCATAAATGCCCTCACAAATCAGACCCTCGACCTCACTCAGTCATCAATCTCTCCAGTCGCTCACTAAACACCATGTGCCCCAAAAATGCTACTGAACCGAGCCAAAACTCACACTTGGATAACCTTGCATAAAGCTTCTCCTCCCTCAATCTCCGCAACACAATCCTTAGATACTGAGCATGCTCCTCCTGGCTACAAGAGTACACCAGGATGTCATCAATGAATACGATAACGAATGAGTCCAAATAGGGCTAGAATACACTGTTCCTCAAATGCATGAACGATGTTGGGGCATTAGCCAGCCCAAATGACATCACTAGGAACTCATAATGGTCATATCGGGTCCTAAAAGCTATCTTAAGAATATTCGAATCCTGAATCTTCAGCTGGTGACACCCGGACCTCAAATCAATCTTGGAGAACACCCTCTCTCCCTGAAGCTGGTTAAATAGATCATCAATACGAGGAAAAGGATACTTGTTCTTGACTGTTACCTTGTTCAACTTCCTGTAATCAATGCACATCCTTATGGAACAATCCTTTTTCTTCACAAATAGAATTGGTGCACCCCAAGGTGACATACTAGGACGAATAAACCGCTTTTCAAGGAGTTCCTGAAGTTTTTCTTTCAACTCATTCAACTCTGTTTGTGCCATACGATACGGTGGAATAGAAATGGGCTGAGTGCCCAGCACCAAATCAATATCAAAGTGAATATTTCTGTCAGGCGGCATGCCTGACAGATCTGCATGAAAAACATCCGGAAAGTCACGTACCACCATAACAAAATCAATGGCAGAAGTCCCTGCACCAACATCCCTCAGAAAAGCCAAGTAGGATAGACAACCCTTCTAAGCCATACGCTCAGCCTTTAAGTATGAAATCACCCTACAAGGTACATAGTCTGCAGAACCGCTTCACTCAACCCTTGGCAACCCCGGCATCGCCAACGTCACGGTTTTAGCGTGACAATCTAGAACAACATGACATGGAGACAACCATTCCATACCCAATATCACATCAAAATCGGCCATACTAAGCAGCAAAAGGTCCACTCGGGTCTCCAGACCCCCAATAGTCACAACACGTGATCGATATACATATTCCACAACAATAGTATCGCCCACAGGAGTAGATACATGAACAAACGAGACTAGAGACTCATGGGGAATATCCAAGAAATAAGTGAAATACGAGGAAACATATGAATAAGTGGAACCAGGGTCAAATGATATTAGTGGTGGAAAACTGAAACAATACTTGTAATCAAAGTATCCCAAGCAATGGCATTTGGTCTGGCAGGGAGTGCATAGAAACGGGCCTGACCACCACCTGATCAGCCTCCCCCTCTAGGGCGACCCTGAGCTGACTGACCTCTACCCCGAGCTAGTTGGGCGGGTGGTGAAGTAACTAGTGTTGAAGTCAACGGCTGACTCCTCTGCTGAGATGGACCTCTGTGACGACGAGGACACTGCCTCCACACATGCCCAGAATCCCCACACTCAAAACAACTCCCTGGTGCTGGTGACGGGGACTGAAAGGAGCCTTGAGCACCGGGATAACTGGTAGAAGAACCTGACATAGAGGAGCCCTGAACCGATAGAGAACGGGATGAACTCAGGGCTGGGAGGGCACTGAGTAATGAGTTGCCCTCATGAGAAGTGTGAGAACCATGGCCCGATGATGCACCACGCTGAACTACGCGGGCCGTCTGAGCATGCCTAAATGGACGGCCTCTACCGTGCTAGAACTGACCCCCATAAGGAGTACCACTAAATCCACCATGTCCTCGAGGCCTCTTGGCCTCCCTCTTAACCCTTTCCTGACCGTGAACCATCTCAATCTGTCGAGCAATGTCGACAACCTCATAAAAGTAGCACCAGACACTGTCTCTGGTCATAAGCAATCACAATTGATAAGTGAGGCCATTAATAAACATCCGGATCCTCTCACTGTATGCGGGAACCAACCAGATAGCATGACGGGCCAACTCCGAGAATCGCATCTCATACTGCGTAACAGACATATCACCCTAATGAAGCTACTCAAACTTTCTGCACAACTCCTCTCTGCGGGACTGAGGCACGAACTTCTCCAGAAAGATAACGAAAAATTGTTGCCAAGTAAGGGGTGTTGCGCCGACCGGCCTACGCCTCTCGTAAGCATCCCACCAAATGAATGCAGCCCTAGAGAACTGGAAAGTAGTGAACGAGACCCCACTGGTCTCCAGAATACCTGTTGTACGGAGTATCCTCTGACACCTATCCAAGAAACCCTATGCATCATCACCCTCTGCACCATTAAAAGATGGAGGTTGGAGTCTCCCAAACCTCTCCAATCTACGCTGCTCATCCTCAGGCATAGCAGGAACCACAAAGTCTTGAGCAGTTGCAATCGGTTAGGATGGTGGTTCCCCCGGTGTCTGGAGTCCCTGAACTACCTGCTCGGGTGTGCGGGTGGCGGGAGTCCGAGTGCCTCCCCCGGCCTGGAAAGTGGTTGCGGCCGTCAAAATAGAGACCGCCTGAGCAAGGACGATACACAATGTCAGGATATGAGCTAGTGCCTCCTGAAGGCCAGGAATCACAATAGGCACAAGTGGTTCCTGAGTTGGTCCATTGGAACATCTGCAACTGGAACCTGGTCCTGATCTGTAGAAACTGGGGGCTCTGCAGGTACTACCCCGGCTGCACCTCTGCCCCTACCACGGCCTTGGCTGGTGGTACTAGTGGCTGGCCATCCTGTCCGGTAGTGCGAGTCCTCACCATCTGTGAGAGAATGAACAACAAAATTTTAGTTACCAAAATCAACATATTTGCACGACAAGAATTCAAGAAGTTGAAGTTTCCTAAGAGTTCTGCAGCCTCTCGAAGATAAGTACAGACGTCTCCGTACCGATCCGCAAGACTCTATTAAACCCAGTCATGACTCGTGAGACCTATGTAACCTAAGATGTGATACCAACTTTTCACGGCCCTAACCTCAAGCCTATCGTGATGGCGCCTATCGATGGTACTAGGCCAGCCGACTTTCACAATACTTCAATAATTCATTCAAAGATATGCCAAAAAGACTTTTTGTATAAAAGAATTCATAAAAGAAACAATAGTTGAACTCAATATAGAAATACGAAAAGAAAAGTCCCCAACATCGGGGTGTCACTGAGTCATGAGTATCTAATATAACTGGTCTGACAATATCAAGACTAACATAGTCTAGAAATCGAAAATAAAACTAAAGGAAAAATAGAGAAGAAGAAAGCAAGGCTGCGAATGCCGGGCAGCTACCTCGCTATCTCCAATGATTAGCTATAGGGACTATCAACACTCACCGCGACCGACAACTCCTGGATCTGCACACGAGGTGCAGGGAGTAACGTGAGTACACCAACTCAGTAAGCAACATAAGTAAATAAGGGCTAAGAAGACGAGCTAAATGCAAATACATTTGATTTCACAAAAAATTTAGTAAAGTATGGAATGCTTTACATCTGGAGTTTAAGTCAAATCATCTTGTTTAAATCAAGTTCAAGTAAAGTCAAATAAAAATATTTATCAACAGTTCTCAAACAAGGACTTAAGGCAACTATGTGCATCAATAATGAAATCATGTAACGCCCATCGGGCAATTATCACTCAGTCCTCCCAATCACTCCAACATCACAATCACTCATTCCTCACATTCGCTCAGCACTCATCACTCGCACTCAGTAAGTACATGCGCTCACTAGGGGTGTGTACAGACTCCGGAAAGGCTCCTTCAGCCCAAGCGTTATATCAATGCAAATCATGGAAGAATAAATGAAGCATGTTGCGGCGTGCAGCCCGATCCCATAAATGCCCTCACAAATCAAGCCCTCGGCCACACTCAGTCATCAATCTCTCCATTCTCTCGGATCTCATAAATCAAATAATCAGCCCAAACAACATTGACATGATGTATCAAATAGAAATACAAGACTGAGCTATGATGTAAGAATGCATGAACATGACTGAGTACGGAATATCAACGAAAACAGTGAGATGACAGCAAGAAACGGCCTCTAAGGGTTCCAACAATACCGGCATAAAGCCGAAACATGGTATCTAGCATGATTTACAGTCGATCTTTCTATAACACATAGGGAGCATATAGCTAACAACAGGTTGTTCAACTTTATAGTTTTTACGGGACGGACCAAGTCACAATCCCTATCGCTGCACATCCACACGTCTGTCACCTAGCATGTGCTTCACCTCAAAATAGTCACATGACACAAAAATCCGGGGTTTCATACCCTCAAGACTAGATTTACAATTGTTACTTACCTTAATACGAGAAATCCTCCTTCGCAATGCCCTTGCCTCTCGATCCGGCCTCCAAACGTCCCGAATCTAGCCACAAGTAATATAGCACAATCAATAAAGGCTAAAGGGTTCAATTCCACAAGAAGCTACTAAATTAGAGCCAAAATACGAAATCTACTCAAACCGGCTCACAAGCCCACGTCTCGAAATCCGACGAAAATCACAAATCCGAAAGCCCATTCACTCACGGGTCTAACCATACTAAATTCATCAAAATCCAACATTTTTTCCCCTTCAAAACCCCAAAACTCACTCTCCAAAAGCTCCTCAAAAGCTCCAAAATCCATGTTTAAAATATTGAAAATGAGAAGAAATCCTGAAGTCCTCTATTTATACTTTCTGCCAAGAAAAATCGCACCTGCGGTGCCTCTTCTGCGGTTGAAACTCCACTTATACGAAAACTCACTTAAATTATTGGCCCCGCACATGCGGACGCGCATCTACGCATTTCCCTCCGCTTCTGTGGAACTAGCAAAATTCCTCACTTCTGCATCTACGCCTCAGCCTCACATCTGCGATCTCGTAGATGTGACCCCCTTCTCACACATGTGGTTCCAATACAACTCAGCCTTGTCTGCATCTGTGACCTCCTAAGTGCTTCTTCGGGCTCGCACTCCGCAGGTGCGGAAAACACCAGTAGCAACAGCTTCAGCTTCATTTCTTCAATTCCAAACCTTCTGTTAACCACCCGGAATTACCCCGAGGCCCTCTGGACCTCAACCAAACATACCAACACGTCTCATAACATCATATGAACTTAGTCGAACCCTCGAATCACTCAAAACAACATCAAAACACCAAATTACCCTCAGATTCAAGCCTAAGAACTATTAAACTTCCAAATTCCGCAACCGACGCCGAAACCTAACAAACCACGTCCGAATGACCTCAAATTTTACGCACACGTCAAAAATGACACCACGAACCTACTCCAACTTCCGGAAATCCATTTCGACTCCGATATCAAAATTTCCACTGCCGGCCAAAATTGCCAAATTTCCAACATTCGCCAATTCAAGCCTAATTCTACTACGGACCTCCAAATCACATTCAGGACGCGCTCCTAAGTCCAAAATCACCTAATGGAGCTAACGGAACCATCAGAATCCAAATCCGGGGTCGTTTACACACAAGTCAATTCCGGTTGACTTTTCCAACTTAAGCTTCTAATTTAGAGAGTAAGTGTCTCAATTCACTCTGAAACCACTTCGGACCCGAACCAACCAACTCGATACAGTATAATGTAGTTGTAAAGCACCAAATAAGCAGAAAATGGGGGAAACAAAGTTATAAATTTCGAAACGGCCAGTCCGGTCGTTACAATACTATATTGCAAATTATATAGCTAATTTATACATACTATTTTGCTAAATAATGCAAAATAAAAAATAAATAAAAACTAAAAAACCATCAACGGATCTGCTGTCGAACCACCATCAGAGGGGAGATGATCTGCCGGATTCGTGTACCAAAAATGAGTTAAGCAGCTTAGGAACAAAAAATTTGGGGGAGGAGGGGCGGGGCGGTTGGACGGGGAAATGGAGCGGGTGAGAGTGAGAGTGAGAGTGAGAGTGAGAGAGGGAAATAATACCTTATATGATTACATTAGACAAGAAAATAAAAAACAGAGCGGGTGGGGGCAGAAGAGGAGAGGGGAGGAGAGGGAAAAAGCTAGAGAAGAAAGAAGAAAGAAGAAAAAACGATTTAGGGCACAATTGAAAATAGATTTGCGATCGAATCTGCCGCAAATTTGAAATTGCGACTAATTCGATCGCAAATCTCGTTGACCAGTCAGACCTCGTTTTTATGGTAGATTCTGACCACATCGGTCGAAACATTTAATTTAATTTTTTTAAAATTTTAATTTCTGCGACTGATTCAGTCGCAAACCATAAAAGTATTTTTGCGGTATTTTCCGCAAAATTGAGTGTAGACCACTTGCACCCTATAGGTCTCTTTCCTGGTGGTAACTTAACCAATTACCATGTGTTGTTTTCCTGTAAGGCTTGAACTCTACCCGCATAGCCTCGACCTGTCTCTTATCTTGGGATGCCTGCTGAAATTTTGAGGTTCTGTGATTGTTGAAAGTGCTCTAAGATATATTTCATGAGATGAGGATAACCTGTCACAGTTGACAACATTCTCAATAGGATATAAAACTGAGTTAGTAGAAGGCTTCTGAGTGATATAATCTGTCATCCACACAGGTTCTTTGGAACCCCTTTGAGATCTCCTTAGAGGAACTGTAATGTCAGCGCTATTTATGGCTGGAAAAACTTGCTCAAGATTGTCAACTGGTACTGCTGACTCATATGTGGTAGGGGTGTTCTGTATAGCCTCAATAAGGTCAGATGATTCTACTGATTCATGTATGGTATGGGTGTTCTGTAAAGTTTTATTCCCAAGAGCAACCCTTAAGGTTGAATTCTCCTAGGAAGCTTCATCGATAGGCACAACTTCTGAGATAATTGCAGGAGCAGTTGTTATAGGAGGCTCCAATATAGGTGGACATGTCGGTATTGAGTTCCCTGGTGGCAATTGACTATTGTCATCTACAAGGAAAGGATCCATTTTTTATTCATCTCTGTAAACAACAGTTGAAATGGGAAGACATCTTTTCTAATGTGACATCTCTGTTCACAAAGAACAAATGCCTCTCCAGACCATATTAAATGTAACCCTTGGTTACACTGTAATACCCCATAAACACTGCTCTAGTTACTCTTCTCGCAAACTTGTCTACCCTTGGTAAGACAACATCAAAGCATAGGCAACCTAGAGTCTTCAAATGACAGATAGAAGGTTTCTTATGAAAGAACACCTCATAAGGGAATTTTCCTTCAATGGCTGTAGATGATAATCTATTGATTACATAGGTTATAACTGATATACATTGACCCCAAAATCTTAGAGGAATGTGACCTTGAATTTTAATTGACATGGTAACTTCAAGGAGGTGCATAGGCTTTCTCTCTGCTACCCCATTTTGTTGGGGTGTGTAAGCACAGGGTTCTCTGATGTATGATTCCCAAGGACCTAAACAAGTCCTGCATCTCAGAGTTCACAAACTCCCCTACTTATCAGACCTTATTGTATGAACCACTGCACTAAACTGAGTTGCAGTCATTTTAAGGAAACTTTTAAGGACTATGATGACATCTGATTTAAATTTCAACAAAACAATCCATGCCACATGAGAATAGTCATCTACAACTATTAAGAAGTACTTATTTCCATCAAAATTTAGTGTATTATATGGGCCCCAAACATCCAAATTCATCAATTGAAACACCTATTCATCAATTGAAACACCTTATTTGATCTATTAGTACTTGAAGAAAAAGGCAACCTGTGATGTTTGGCTAATGGACATACTTCATAGCTATCTACTACAGATTGACATATTTCTAAGTTGTAACCTAGAAGTTTTTTCATAGCTTCTCCTGAAGCATGTGCCAATCTCTTGTGACACACCATTGCTTCTTCTTCACTTTCTTGTGTTGTTAGTCCCCTAATGACTCCCTTTGGCTCTGCTCCAGCTGCATTATTTGTTTGGGAGACTAGTAAGTAATGTTCATCATTTTCTCTACAAATCCCCTTCACCTCCCTAGTGAAGTTAGGATAGAATGCAACCATATATTTAAGATCCCTTGTCACCTTGAACACTGACATAAGGTTGTATTGAAAATCAGGTAAAAAAAGAACATCTTTGATTTTCCCTGTCCCTGTTATTCTACAATTCCCAATATGTGTCACATATACTACTTCCCCATATAGTAGATTAACCTTCTTAGTGTCCTTAGTGTTAACTGCTTTGATATTATTCAACAATCATAGGTATGCAACCATGTGATTGATTTCCTCTATGTCTATTATCCAGTGTGCCTTTGTTATATCAACAAGAAATGGATAAGCATTACCTGCCATGGTAACTATATTTTCCTGTTGTGGTTCTCGATTGGTATTCAGATTCAGCATCATCACGATCTGATCATACGGATATATGGTCAATTGTGGTGCTCTAGCCATTTCTCCTTTATTAAATCCCTCTGGTTGACCAGTGCCTCCTGTATTTCCAGCAGTTACATTTGGATGAGTATTTTCGCACAAACATTATATGCAGTATTCATCTTCTTCTTCCCTTTGAAACCTGCAGGATATCCAATTATTTTGTAGCATCTTCCTTCGTATGACCTTTTATTTTACAATAGTCACACTGCACATTCCAGTTCCTCTTTGGTCTTTGATAGTTCTGGTGCACATCATCCATACCAGCCAAAAGAGCTGCAGAATAACTTCCATCCCATGCTGCCATGATGCCGTTGATCTTTGACTTTCCCTCTCAACCAGCATTGAGTATGCTTTATTAATGCTTGGTGTAGGGCTAGTCATCAGAATTTGGCTTCTAGCTTGCTCGTAGGTCTCATTTAGTCCCATAAAAAACAATAAGACCTTATGTTTTTACATAAACTCAATGAAGTTTTTAGATTTAGTATACTCACATGGAGGTGGCACCATATTGTCAAACTCATCCCAATAGATTACGAAGCTTGGAGAAATACACTGACATACTGTCCATTCCTTGAGTAATTGTAGTGCCTTATGCAGCTAATACACTCGCGAAGTGTTCCCCTTGTCAAATTATTCCATCAAATCTTCCCAAACAGCTCTAGCATTCTTCGCATACAAAATCCCTGTTATTAATTCCTTCAATACATAGATCATGATCTATCCTAAAATGATGGCGTTACATCGGTCACATTGATGACCTAGTTCTGCATCAAAATCCCCCTTTTTAGAGCCCTATCAACTAACCGTAGCTTGTTCCTCAAGTAGCTGGATTTCCAACACTCGAATCCAAGTGATGTAATTGTCAGAACTAGTCAGATGGATCGATATTATCGGAGCTCCTGTCGTGTCCAAAGGATGAAGGAACATTAGATGATTGTGGTCCAAATCTGTCTTTGCCGCCATTGTTGGATCTCAACTTTGCAATTAATCTATGAAATCAGTCGTTGAACGAACAGAATCTTCCAGAATCAAAGTCGTACACTCACAATTGCGATTGGAAGCTGTGATACCATGTTGATTTTAGGTGTAATTGATGAACCCCAATCGGTAGGAGAGATTTGGAGATGAATGCTTACAGAGAGAAATATTGGAAAGAGTAAATGAAATAAATTCACTATCTACATACCCTTAACTAACTAACCACCTATACTAACTGACTAACTACATAACTGGTTCTAGAAGCTTCTATACAGCTATATACACGGTCATTATAACACTGTATTCTCATTACTTTCAAAATGGATGGTGTTAGATCTTTGTAGTAGGGGTGGGCATAAAATCCGGAAAACCGAATTCCGAACCGAACCGAATTAATTCGCTATTTCGGGTTCGGTTATTTCGGTATTTCGGTCTAATTCGGTATTAAATTTTTTGTATTTCGGTATTTCGGTTCGGTTCTCGGTATTAAAATTTTAAAAATTCTGTATACCGAAATACTGAATATACCGAAATTTTAAGTATATGTTTTTTTTGGACCCTACCTATACCCAATTACCCAGCCCCAGCTGGCCAGCCCAATGCCCCAATGTAATCCTGTCGCCCGGCCCCAGCCCCCAAGCCCAAGCCCAAGCCCAACTCTACAGAGTTAGGTTTAGGGAAATTTAGTTTCATTCTCAGGCTCAGCTCACGCCTCAGTCCTCACTCCTCACTGTCTCACTCTCTCACTGTCTCAACTCTCAAGGCGCAGCCACTCTTCAGTCTTCACTCTTCTTCTTCACGATTTCGTCGGTTCACCCACGTCGGTCGCTGCAATTCGTCTTCTTCAAGACTTCACCCACGCCGGCCAAACCACCAGAGAACACAAAAAGTAAGTAAAATCGTAAGCTCTCAAAAACATTGCAAAATCATTTTCTCCCTTTAAGATTATTGCAAAATCGTAAGCTCTAAGTATCCTATGGTAGCCAAAGTTTACTTTTTCTCGACAAAATTATTTACAATTTTTTTTTTATCCTTCTACACTTTTCCAATGCAATAAAGAATAAACTGGTTAATATGTATGTTTCGAATCTCTGAAGCTTTGTGGCATAAAGTTGTAAAAAAGTTTCTAATTTTTTTATATTAGTGACAGTTAAAACTTAAAAGTTTCAGAGATTCGAAACAGTGAACTTTGCATTATCCTCATCTTTCATCATAATCTTTTTATCACATTTATTTATGGATTAATTTTGTGTTTATCAATATCATGCCATCTCAATCTTCTAATTCCCCTTTTCTTTCTTTGTGTAAATGCAATTTTTACCATTTTTAATTTTATTTTTGCTTGTTTGGTTTTTGTCATTTGGTGTGAAAATGCAGTCGTGTTGGTGATTCCGAGTTCCGATTCCTCTCTCCTCACTCCTCACTCAATCATTGGATTATTTCGAAGCTCAACTCCGTCCAGGTTCATATGAATTTTCTATGATCTTTAGTTTGTGATTGTTTGAGATTTCTTTTTATATTTTGTGAATTCTTCTTGATTTTGAAGAATTTGAGAAAGAATTTTTTAATATTGGATAAAAAGGGATCTCAAAAGCAGCGACTAAGTCTAAACAGAAGAATTTCTTATTTCTGTCACTAAGAACTCCAACAGTTACTTTAATTTCATGCATCGAAATTTAGTATTCACATTGTATTTAGTGATAGTTTTTCTTTTATAATTGAATGGTGATGGTATTTTTCTTATATCAATATTTATGGATTAAATTCTAAGTTGGTTACCAGCGAGAAGAATAAAGCTATAGGCTATAGCAATAAATTTAGGATCACACAATCTTATACTATCTCTATTTGTATAGATGACAGATGAAAGTTTAAACAGTGTTGCCGGTTCAAGTGAAAGCTTACCTATTACTCAAGATAGCAACGCCAACACCATTGATACTCAAGATTCTAAGAAAAGAAAGGCCATGCAACTTAGATCCAAGTATTGGGATCATTTTGATAAAGTAGAGGTAAATGGGGTTGGTAAAGCAGTGTGTAAATATTGTAAGCAAGCTTTGGCTGCTTACTTGTCTAAGAATGGAACAAGCGGGTTGAAAAATTATTTGAACAGATGCAAACAATATCCACCTAACATCAATAAAGATAAAAATCAACCAAAGATAAATTTTCAATCTTACCAAGGTGATGAAGGATCACTTTGGAAATTTGAGCAAGAAGTGGTTAGGAGAGCCTTAATTGAGATGATAGTTATTGATGAACTACCATTTAGCTTTGTAGAAAATGAAGGCTTTATAAAGTTTATGAGAAAAGCTCAACCACAATTTCGTATTCCTTCTCGTAGAACAATAACAAGGGATTGTTATGAAGTTTACGGTGAATTGAAGCATAATCTGAGAATGTCTTTTAGAGAAGCACAACCAAAAATTTGCCTCACTACAGACACATGGACTTCAATACAAAGAATAAATTATATGTGTTTGACAGCCCACTTCATTGATAGGGATTGTAATTTGCATAAAAGAATACTAAATTTTTGTCCGATCAGTAGTCATAAGGGTGAAGAGATGGCTAATGCTATTTCAAATTGTTTGCTTGAATGGAAATTAGACAAGGTATTCACTATTACTGTGGACAATGCTTCTTCAAATGATGTCACGGTAAAAGAATTGTCTAAAAAGTTAGATATGTGGAAAACTAATATGATGGGTGGTAAACATCTTCATGTGAGATGCATGGCTCATATATTAAATCTAATTGTGCAAGATGGTTTGAAAGAAATTGATGCTTCTGTCGCACGTGTTAGAAATATTGTGAGGTATGTGAGAGCTTCTCCTGCAAGGACCTTAAAGTTTAAACAGTGTTGTGCACATGTAAAGGTAGAATGTACCAAAACTTTGTGCTTGGATGTTCCTACTAGGTGGAATTCCACCTATTTGATGTTGGATACGGCACAAAACTTTGAAAAGGCCTTTGACAAGTTTCATCTTTTTGATGATGGATTTTCTATTTATCAATGTTCTAGTGAAGATGGTAGTAGTGCAGGTCCTCTTGAATCTGAGGATTGGGTGAATGTGAGAAATGTGATACAGTTTCTTGCAAGATTTCACGAGCTCACCAAAAAAGTTTCAGGTTCACGTTATGTCACTTGTAATGCTCATTTTGAGGATGTATCTGAACTTTATTGTCATTTGAAAATGTGTTTAGTTAGTGAGGATGAGAATTTGAGAAAAATGGCTGAGCGGATGCAAGAAAAGTTCAAGAAGTATTGGGGTGAGCCCGAAAAGATGAATAAAATGATTTTTATTGCTTCCGTCTTGGATCCACGTAACAAATTTGAATATGTAGAGGGAGTACTTGAAGAACTTTTTGGGGAGGAAAAGGGGAAGAAAATAAATGCTGAGGTGTATGCTTATATGAATTCTTTGTTTGAAGAGTATCTAAAAAAGTATTCAACTAGGTCTTGTACTCAATCTCCATCTAATTCTATTTCATCTAATAACACATCTATTACATCTAGTGGGAGTGTTATAACTACATCATTAATAAGAACGAAGCTTCACTTGAAGAAACAAAAGGAAGACAATGGAAGTGGGGGTGCTAAATCGGAGTTGGATAAATACATTAGTGAAGAACAAGAGCCATTTAGTGAAGAATTTGATATGTTAAGTTGGTGGAAAACCCACGCTCCTAGATTTTCTATTCTTTCGGAGTTGGCTCGTGATGTGTTGGCCATTCCAATTTCTAGTGTGGCGTCGGAATGTGCGTTTAGCACCGGTGGCCGTATTCTTGATCCATTTAGGAGTTCATTGACTCCTAAATGTGTGCAAGCTCTTATTTGTCTTCAAGATTGGCTTAGAGAAGAGAAGAATCCTATTAGTGTTGAAGAAGACTTGAAGTATCTTGAGGAACTTGAACTTGGTAAGCTTTAATATTTTGTGTGTATTTTAGTTCAAAATAATATATCATAATTGTTTGTCATTGTCATTGACATATTTGGTCGAATTATCTTTAGATATGGGAAATAATGGAAGCACTACTAGCATTGCTTGATGTATAGTTGCAACTTGCAACTTGAGTGGTAAGTTTTAATACACTATTTGTTTGGTGATATTCTTTTGTAGTTTTGTTTTATTATCATCAAAAAATAAAATTCTAACTTATGATTTATATATTGTTTAGGTTCAAGTGCAATTATGCCCCATGCTCGATTGGCCATTTTCAGAGAAGATTTGCAGCATGTTAATGCTGCTACAGTGTTGTCCCAGCAATGAACATTTTCTATTAACGCTCCATTTTATTGCTCTAAATTAGCATACTATTAACTGTTAAGTGTTGTCCCGTGTGAGGATCTTGTTCTGTAACTGTTAAGTAACAATTGGGCTGTTAATTTGTTCTGTAACTGAGCTGCATTTTAGCTGTATTTTGGATGTTAAGTTTTGGACTACTAATTTGTTATGTAAATTAGCAAACTATTAACTATAACATTCTGCTTTCATTTGGTATTTTGTCGACAGAAACAGATGGAGTCATGGAGATCAGCATTTGGTAAATTGCAAACTGTTAAGTGTTAACTGCAGAATCAGAAGCGATCAGTGCATGTTTGCAGTGTTATGTTGTTTTGTTAACTGTTGTGTTATGTTGTTTTGTTAACTGTTCTGTTTTAATAGAAAATCAGAAGCGACAGTGCATGTTTGCAGTGTTATGTTGTACCTATGGTCTAATTATTAGTGTTTTGACTTTGGAGGACATGAGCTTTGAAATTCAGTGTCAAATAGCACTGCCAAATGTTCACCATGTCATGCATCTTGAATGTGAAATAAAACCGAATATTAAACCGAAACCGTACCGAACCATACCGAACCAAAATAATGAATACCGAACCGTACCGAAATATTTTGGTACGGTATTTGGTATGCACAATTGATAAACCGAATACCGAAATACCGTACCGAAATTATTAAATACCGAACCGAAATACCGAATGTCCACCCCTACTTTATAGGTAGGTTGTTATTTTACATTGTGACACCTTATGTTTTGTTAAAGTAAAATACCTTGAAACACTCCTAAAATTGGTCTTCTTTTCATTCTCTTTGTTCCTCTCTCTTTCTTCTAAATTCTTTGTTTAGTTAATATTAATATTAGTATGCAGTTGCCACTGGGTTTGGTAAGGCTTGAATTTTTTTCTATATGGTGTTTGTTTTTTCTTTCTTAAATGAAATTAAATTTCTTATATTTTATGAATAACACACAAGTATATTTATTTTATTGAATAACAAGCGTTTGTAATTCCAATAAACAATATGGTTTCGGTTTAAGAATATAAAATGGCCGGCCGGCATTTATCTAGAGATAAACAAAAAACACAAATCCGTTTTCATAATTTGTCTTCATGCTTGTATAGATTCATATAATTTGAAGTAGGAATTTGACAATTAGGACATGTGAATTGTTGTATGGAACACATGGTCTTTCATCACAATGCATAAATTAAAATAAAATACAATAATTTAAATATGCTTTTAGGCTGTCTCTTCTTTTTCCTTTTTTCTTTTCAACACTAGTATATGAGCATCAATAAACTCTATAAATAATCTACGTACTACGATCTTCGTCATCTTCATTAAAAATCCACTACCTCCTAGGTTCCATATAATACTCCTCGAATTCAACCCTACAATGAAGAAATATAAATATAAAAGTTAGTTGTTGCAGACGGCATGTTTAAGCAAAAAAGATAGTGTAAATTTGCTAAAGATTATATTCTAACATGAAAGGTGCAATTAAAATAAAAAAAATATTTATAAGAATCGAACGTTTATAAAAAGCTAAAAAGAGAAAATTTTCAACAACAAAAAAGTTGGTTGAGACACGAGATAACATGGCGGGTTTGCTAGCAAAAAGTACAAAAAAACTAATTATTTGTTCACTTTATATATCTAGGAAAACAAATTGAAATTAAAGGGGAATATTACCTTGTCCAACTGCTATTTTTGCATTTGAGATTTGGCCATTTCTTTGCAAAAGCCATTTTGTTTCTGTACTATTTCAAGTTCCTTCTCAGCTTCTTCAATTGCTAACCTCAGTTTTCTTTCAATAGCAAGGCAACCATATACAGGGTTTTCTTTCCTAATCTTAGCCTCTAAAATTAAGCTTTCTGCCATTTTTCCTTTTTGCTCATCATCAACCGAATTAAGCATATTGATGATGTTGCTTACGTCGAAAAGTTGATAAACATTTTGGAAATCTTCAGTTCTATCGGAATGAAAAGATGGAGCTAATTGGCAATTTGCATCACATTTTTTCCTTTGATGTGTACATGCTGCACATTTTTCAGTAGATATGACCGGATCTGCATTCTCCATTTTTTTTTCACTTGGGATTAATCCTAAATACTTAATTAAAAGAAGATATATAAGAAAAATGTTCCTCCCTATTTTCTTGTTAATAGAAAAATGGAGAAGAAATGAGTTGATTAAACACAATGCAATATAAGAAATATATATATAGCAAGATATAATGATTTTACCGTTTTAAGTACTGAATCAGATTACATCTAAGATAATATGATTTGACTCTTAAATACATTTAATAAGCCAAGATTTTGTTCTCTAAAAATGAGTGATATACTTAATCTTTTTTGGTAGCAAATCCTTCGTATTACTTGTTAATAAATATGTTCATATTTGGTTACTTGTGATTCATGAGACATATGTAATAACAGTTCAAGTGAAGTTTAGTGTGCGAGTATTTGCGTTACGTTTAAAATTGAATTAAATTACTTATATAGAGTACATTCAAATTTCCCTATAACAACTTCATTTGTTTCTATATTTTTCATCTTTTATAGTAAATACATATTATAGTACACCTATAACATCATTTGACATCTAAATATTATTTAGTTGTTACATAAAAAAATATCTATAAATTAATGTTCTTTTCTTTTTTAATTTTACATATAAAATATAAAAAAAATTATCTTATTTTGACACAATGTTATCTTTACTTCTAAAGAAATAGCTTAATGTTTAGACTCCATATATATGACATGAATTATTCTCATCAAAAAATCAAAATGCCTTACATGAAAATTTTAATACGCCACAAAAAACAGGGACGAAGCTAGCATGCGAGACATAAGTTTGGCTGATCCCAGTAGTTTTGGTCCAAACCATGTGTTTGTTTTAAGAATTCCATTAAATATGAATAAATTATCAATTTAGAACTGTCACGATCAAAAATCCTAACTCAGGTCGTGATGGCGCCCAACACCGTGGTCAAGCAAGCCAACACCTAAATAAATAAGGATTTTCACATATTTGATTAAACATTCCAACACGTGCCAAGTTTTAAAGCTCAAAACATTAATTGAAAAGGATAATTAGCCAATTTAACCAAAAGCAGTCATAAGGAGTTGTGGGCCAATATATATACAAACCCGTAAACTATAATATCTACCACGTGTGTGCTAGGAACTAGTGTCACAAGTCCTACGGGCATACTAACAGAATATACAAAAGATATAATATAATTGTCCCATTGTCTGGAAGAAATAGACGAGAATAACAAAAGAAACTCCATGGTGCTGCCAAGGATCGTTAGGAGAAGCAGCTCACCGTGAAGTCAGGTCCTATCTATACTCATAATCGAGCTCCGGTCTGATAACCAGATGCACCAGCCTCAGAACCTGTACAATTAAGTACAGAAGCGTAGCATGAGTACATAAATAGATATGTACCCAGTGAGTACCCAGTCTAATCTCAAAGAGGTAGTTATGAGAGGTCGACTTGACACTCACTAGGGTCCAGCAATATAATTAATAGAATATGGTAACAACAATAGGCATACGAGGATGATAAAACAGTAAACATCGAAATAACTGCAATGCAAATAACACTGGAAGTAAATAAACAATTACTACTTCATTTTCCCCCAAATATCTGTCATTTCAATATCCATGAAGTATTTGACAATTTAGCTTGCGCATACGGGATAAGGGAAACCGGCCTGAGCCATCATAATAATCATATATGTGCACTGCCGAGGGCCGAACGGCCCGAACCATAATGTATCTTTTAATCGCCATGTCATACGGCCCGCTCCCATGAGAGTGGGAGAAATAACACTCCGTTCGCGGAATATAAATTGTGAAGCGGTCACATGCACACACAATATTATTCATAAATTACTTTCCAGTGAACAATTCCTTTAAATTATCAAATTCCATGATCTCACGGAACAAGGCTACATATAACATGAATTCATGAAAAGCATGAAATATATAAAGGACTCGAAACTAGCCAAATGTTATACAAATATATCAATTTATACTCAAAAGCATGAAATTCTCCTATTTACTTAGTCATGGAAAATTCCTTGGTAATTCTCCCAATTTTTATAAAACCTAGGTTTTTACTCTAACCCTTGAATTTTCACTAATTAATGAGTTAATCTACCTAAGAATCCAAGTATTAGACTATGTTTATGGTAGGAATTACTTACCTCCAATAACTAGGTCATTTTCCCCTCTTTAATGCTCAAAATTACCCCAAAGAAGAAGAAGAAGGTGAGGAAAAATGAATTAATCCCGTTATAAAAATACACTGCCCAGTTGTTTCCTCTATGCAAACGCAGCCTGGACAGTGCGTTCGCAATGCCTAAGCAACCAGGCCCTCAAGGGCCTTCTATGCGAAAACGGAGGAGACACTGCGAACGCGGAGGCTTGCTGGGCTAGACCTTTGCGAACGCGGAAGGTGGGCTACGGACGCACAGGGTAAGGGGCAAGCTGGGCTGGCCCATAGCCAGACCCCTATGCGAACGCGGGGGAGGTGTGCGAACGCACTGGGTCAGAAGCCTAACATATCGCGATCATGGGGCCCTTAGTGCAAACGCACAGAGCATTCACCACCCCTGCCCAGTTCCTTGTTCGCGAATGCGGTCAGCCCCCCCTCTCCCCTCCCTCCCCCCTCCGCGAACGCGGAGAAGGAAACCAGACCTGAAATTTTCTAGTTTTTAGTATTTAGCTCTGAGGGGTCCGAAACTCACCCGAACCCTCCGGGGATCCCGTCCAAAGGCACTGGCAGATCTGCATTCACGATACGGATTTGCTCAAATTTTCGGAACGTGAAAATTAACAACGAAACTAGGAATTCGACCCCAAAATCAAATTGAATCAAAGGAAAGAAGAAAACTTTGAACTTAGAGTTCTAGAATTCATTTTCAATGCACCGAACCGACCTATACTACTCGGAATGACACCAAATTTTGTAAGCAAGTCATAAATGACATAACGGTTACTATTCCCAATCTCGTAATTCCGTTCGAGCCTCGATAACACAAAAACACGTCCCAAACCACAATATGAACTTAAGAAAACTCTTATTTCGATATTGGGCGCCGAAACGCTCACGGTTCATCCAAAACCCATTTCGAACATACGCCAAGTCCGAAATCATCATACGAAGCTTCCGGAACCGTCAAAACTCGATTCCAAGGTCGTTTACTCAAAATATTAACCGAAGTCAAACTTGACCTTAAAGGCCAACCCTAAGGAACCAAGTGTTCCTATATCACTCTAAACACTTACGAATCCCGGACCACCCATCCCTTGCAAGTCATAAATCATAATAAGTCACTACGGGAAGTATAATTTAGGAGAAAGAGATCCTAATACACAAGATAACCGGTCGGGTCGTTACAAGAACCCAGTAACTTAAACATACTAATATCCTGAACCCATTAAACCTCACATTCCGGCTCTGTCTCTGATAAGAAATACTGAGTCCAATAAAAGACTCAAATTTTAGCGAGTATTTCTAGAAATCTTAAACTTACGCATGATAGGAATATAAAAGATATGTGCCGACTTTTAAATATTAAGCATTATGTACTACGAAATTTTTTGTGCAATAGAATGAAACCATACTTGCATATATTTTAACGAAACTAAATGAAATCTTTAATTATAGAAGTTTGTATTAGCAAAATATTATCATCATAAGTGGTGCATAACGTTTTCAAAATATTGTGCTAAACTTTTTAGACTTATTATCGTTAATCTTAGAGGTTTTATATTGCTGTTATAGAAGGATAATTTTACAAAGGGCATGCTGTTATAAAGATGGATGTCATTATAGATAAACACTATTATAGAGATGTAAAATATAACATAAAAAATCGATTCCATAAAAAACTTAGCTTTTTATATAAGTCACGTTATATAGGGATGTTGTTATAGAGATGTCTCACTCTATATAGTTGAAAAAAGTAAAATAAAATGTTTAATCGGTAATATTATTTACTTTTTGGTCTAAAACAAAGAAATAGTAAAATGGGAAAAAAGTTTCAAAGGTTTACAATTTCTTAATAAACATGAAATTTAAATTATAGTAATATTTATAGTTGAATATGGTAAAATTTCGTCAATTTCACTTAATGTAGATATTTCTCTTTTTATATTACAACTTAATTTATCAAGTTTCCAAATAACATAGTCTAATTATCTTTGCTGGTCAAATCCTTTAATACATCAAGAATGAGATCCAACCCTAAAACTAGCAAACCAAATACTAATCTAAGCTTCTGCATATTACACTATTAACAACATCATTGCTAGACATCTGTAATGACCTGACCGGTCGTCTAGAGCTCTAGCATATCGTTCGATAGTATGAGTCTTTGGACAACTTCATTTCAGGAATTATGACTTGTAGGTGTGATCGGAATTGAATTCTGGGAAGATCGGAGTTGATTTGGAAGAAGAACTCTAATTTCAGAAGCCTTATGTTGGAGGAATTGACTAGAGTGAGATTTTTGAGTAAACGACCTCGGAGGCGGGTTTTGAAGGTTCCAACAGGTTTGTATGATGCCTCTGGACTTGGGCATATGTCCGGAAGTGGATTTGCAAGTTCGTAGGTCATTTTGAGGTCATTTGGAAAGTTAGAAATTTGAAGGTTTTTGAGAAGTTTGGCCGGAAGTGGACTTTTTGATATCGGAGTTGGATTTCGATTCCGAAAGTTGGAATAGATCTGTAATATCGAATGTAACTGCTGTGCAAAATTTGAGGTCAATCGGACGTGATTTGATAGGTTTCGGCATCGAATGTAGAAGTTTGGAGTTCTAAAGTTCATAAAGCTCGAATTGGGGTATGATTCATGATTTCTGCATCGTTTGATGTGATTTGACACCTCGAGAAGGTCCTCGTTATGTTTGGAAACTAGTTGGTATAAGTAGACGGGGTCCCGGGGGCCTTAAGTGGATTTCGGATGGTTAACGGATCAAGTTGAAGCTTGAAGGATGGTTGAAGTGCACCAGTTCTGTTGTAATCGCACCTGCGCAAGTTTAACCGCAGGTGTGTGATTGCAGAAGCGAGAAAATGGTCACAGGTGTAGTCGGGGCGAAGCTAGGCAGCGACCGCAGGTGCGAAGGGTTGTCTGCACCTGCGAGGTCGCAGATGCAGAGGTATGTCGCACGTGCGAGAATGAGAGATGAGGCTTGGGGGCGCAGATGCGCATGGTTGACCGCAGATGCCGAAATGGACTGGAAGCCCTGGGTCGCAGAAGAAATGAGAGGTCCACGGAAGCGGGACCGCAAATGCGATTCAGTTATCCGCAGAAGTGAAAATTGGGCAGAACATAAGGGGATCGAACTTGGTCATTTCCTCATTTTCATTTGGGATTTTGGAGCTCGGATCATGGGAGATTTTGAGGAGTCTTCATCATGTAACACAAGGTAAGTTATTCTCACTCATTATAAGTTAAAATACATGGTTTGTATAAAGATTTAAATATGAAAATTTGTAGAAATTGTGGGGTTTTTGGTAAGAAACCTAGAAATTTGTATATTTTGATTTTGACAACGACATTGGACATGAGATTTGGAATAAATTATATATTTTATTTCGAGGTGTTATGGGTAAAGTTTATCTTCAAGAATTTTCGGAATCCGAATACGTGGGCCCGGGGTGAATTTTAGGGATTCTTCAAATTAGGTTAGAAAATCACCTTAATGGTTAGGATATGAACTCTTGAGCATGTATTGCCTATTTTCTGTATCATTTGACTAACTTGGGGTTGTTTGTCTCCGAGCTGAGTATTGAAAGCACAATTTTGGACCGAAAAGTGAGCTTTGAGACGCGATAAGTCTCATTTCTAACTATGTGAGGGGAAAATTACCCCTAGGTAATACATTTGATGTGTGCTGCTTGTTGTGGGGGGATATGTATGCTCGAGGTGACGAGAGCCCATACGTAGCTACATTCATGTTATTGTCCGAGTAAACTTAGGTTCACATCATACTATAGTTTTACTGTTTACGTTGTCTCTAGCTTGTTATTTCCCATGTTTTGCATTTTATTCGAGACTAGACTTGCTAATGTAAAGACTTCACGGGTACATGATTAACCATCGGACATTATTCCTCCTCTTACGACATGTCTCCGGTATATATACATAAATTTCATTGAAAGGTTTTCATTAAAGAAATTTCATCTCACACGTTCATTCGTGAGTGGGGTCAAGGACCCATCAAAGCTTCTTATTCTAATGGGATCGGGCCGTTTGCATCGGTAGGATTATGCATTTCACTTCTTATGGGATAGGGTCATTCGCCTCGTCAATATTTATGTACCACACTCTCATGGGAGCGGGTCATTCGCCTCGACAGGTTAATTGATTTATCATATGGTTCGGGTCGTTCAACCCTCAGTAGTGCTCAATTTTATTATTATGTTGGATCGGGTCGTACACCTCTGCATTTCCTATATCATATTCCCATCTCGTGCATAAAACTTGGCAAGAAGCCAGTGTATCTGTAGATTTCAGAGTGATGAGACTAGGTATTTTTGAGCATGGTGGAGTTCTCATTTGTGATGTGGTGTTGTTGTCCTGGATGAGTGTGCTAAGTTCACCGGTGTTATGATTTTCTTCTATTCGCTTACGCGGCAGAATGTCACAAAATGGTGTCGGGGAGGCAGTTGTCAGAAATCGTGGTGTGTAGTGGTTCAGAATCGACTTGGTATTCCTATTGTTGATGGCTCAAGGAAGATGATCTTCTAAGAGGTTTAGAGTCGGCAGAAACTCATTTGTTCGGGCGTTACAGAGATAGATTTGGAATTGAGGAAACTAATGGGCAACGAAGGATGAAGAAAAGCATGTGGGAGGTGTCTTCCACTATTTAAATTTCTAGAAGGCCTAGTGTAAGAAGCAGAAATCGAGTGGTCGCTTAAAGGAGATGGTTTGACCAAAGTGGGAGAGTGGCATATGGGTTCAGTTGTAGGATAGGTTCACGCCTTGGGGGCAATTTGAGTGATTTGGAATTCATGGTGGACAGTGACTATGTCTACGGACATAATTTTGGAATATTGGCTGCTATGCGGAGGAAGGTTGGATACGACGGAAAAGGAGTTTCCTGATACGAAGAAGGATACAACATGACCTTGGGTTGGAATGTAATGTCGCACTTTTAGTTGATGTCCATGAGGAGTGAGCGAACTGTTACAACTGGTGAATGAGCACGACCTCAAGATGGTTTAAGGTTTCATAGTAAGAGTACTCAGTGCAACGTCGTTGGAAGTTGGCATGTAATCTTCACATATGGCTTATCTCTCCTGAGCGGGTTAGCAGTCTTGTGGTGTTAACGAAGCTTCTATGCAGGATTCTACTGACTATCTAGGAAAAGGTCGAATATGTGCATGTGGCTAGTGATTCAGAGTGTTCATGAAATGTTTCACAGAAAGGTTTCGAGAAAATTCGGCGGGTTGATTGCGCAAGATCATGTCAATTGGGGGATAAGGAATCTTGGTGGGTTCCGGAGTTATGCAATGGTAGCTTCAAGCTAAGTGGGAGAGCTCCACCGCCAATGATTGGGTTGTGTAGTTATCTACTTGCGAGGTTTTGGGTTATCAGCATATTGATGGGTTATTACGACCAAGGGAGAAAACATCAGTGGCAATTTGAGCAAAGGATTTGGAGAATGTGCGCGATAGTTTTCCATATCAATTTATGTTCAGGCTCTAGGAGGCCACAAGATTTGTGCTTTGTGTAGAGGCGATTTACAAGAAAGGTGATTCGGCCAGACGTCTCTTTGAGGGGTGTTCATGTGCTAGCAGGGACTTGGAGTTGATTATATTTGGGACCGAGTCAGAGTGGGTGACTCTCAACAACGGTCCTAGTGGATTCAAAAGTTAAAGTGTGGTGCCTAAGGATTTCGAGTCCGTAGTATGGTTGAGTATCGAGCTTTTGCAGCAGATTATGAAAATGGGCTTGGTGTGTTTTATGTTGTCTTCGGTCTCCGATGTAGCATTAGAGGAATAGGAGAAAATTAACTTCGAATTCATAGAGGAATTATCAGAATAGGTGTAACCTATTAGTGGTTCAGGAGTTATGATGAATTCTCGTACTTTTGCGTATTGGCATGATTAGGTGTAGAAGGTAGCATGAGAATTTGAAGTTGAGTATCAAGGTTGCGGTTCGGTGTTGACAAGAATGTCACGGGCTCGGACGAGCAGGAAAAGGTTCAGGTGGTTAAAGTAAGTTGGTATTGTCATCAACGTCACTTGAGATCGGTGTCCTATGTAAAAGGCCTTGAGTACTAATTATAGATTCTTGATTTTCTTTACATCATTAGTGTGGCTGGTGGTATGGATGCGCATACTTGTTACCTGGTCCAGAAGTTCATTGGAGCGTACCCCACGGGAAGATTGTATAAGTGTTACAATAGTCACTTAACTGATTAAAGATTTAAGACCAAGTATGGAGAATATGGTACTATCATTAATGTGAAGTTTAGGCCTGGAAGGCGTTCTATTCATTAGGTCGCAGACTATAGATGCTTGTGCCGGATTGACGGTTGTTCTTGTGTCTCATGGGAGAAAGAGTTAGTGTGGACCCTTGAAAGGTTATTAGCCTTGTGTGGTACAATCAAAATCATCTTGAGGTCTGTGAGTGGATCTAAATGTGAATGTGGGCTCTATATCAGGTCGGATGTGTTCATATCATCTTAGCGCTACTCACGGAGGAATCTTCGGGCCCTGGATGTTATTTTTGTCGTCAGCTATTCGGTGGAATCTATATTATGCCAGGTAGGTTGTGAGGTGGTTGATTATTCTTACTCGTATTGAGACCTCCGTGTCTTTTGTGGTGTTGTGAGAGCGGATCGCTCTCAAGATACAGGTCATTTATCGCACCGTAGTTCTGCTTGAATTTTGTAGCATATGGCGCTATCCGTCTCCGTAGGATTTGTATTATGCACTTCGAGTGCTTGTGGTCGATATTCAGGTATTTTATAGTTATGAGCATTTTAGCTTAGTGATTATTTTCTTATAGATTATTATGTTTGACTAGGTGGCATGCCGCCATAGGTATCACGGTTGGATCGGGTTGCACGCTGCAACGGTATCATGGTTGGATCGGGTTGCATGCCGCAATAGTGTGATGTTGAGTATTGTTTCCCCTATCTATTATCGTGTGTTTTTCTTCTCATTTTTTGAGACAGGTTCATAATATTTTTTTGGTTGTTTAAATTAGTTACGTGGGTTAAGTGGTTCTTCCCAAAGTTTGTTTCCTTATGTATCACATTTGAGCTTGTAGCTTGTGGGCACATTGTGGCATTATATAAGACCTTTGGCAGTGTCTGAGGTGGCTTACTGCCTGAGCAACTTGTACTGGGTGAGACGAGATTATTGGACCTGGGATCAGTGCAGTCGAATTTATATACGGCATATTTGAGAGCAAATATCATTATTTGGTTCATAATGAAGTAATGGTCCTTATCAGGAGGAGAGACTCAATGATTTGTTGACTCGGCAATTGGTTATGAATTTATACACTTCTTTTCTGTCGTAACAGCATTGCAAGAGTTGGAACACGATTTATATGTGTCAAGGGGTGTGTTGTAGGCATCAGATTCGTGGAATTTTGGCTATTACTGCCAGAGGGTGTTAATATGGTCAGGTGAATTATGCAGTGCATGGTGTGGATTCAGAAACAGGTATACAATCATGTATTGGTACATCGTGAGGTGATGGGTACGGTGGTTGTATGTTGGAACATACATGGTACATGATTCTCGGTGTTGGAATTTGGCTCCAAGGCCTATTTGACTAAATAAAAAGGAGGAATGGCAGATTTGCTTGAGCTGATTCGCTCAACTAGATTGTGGGAGCACAGGTAGGTGCCCGAGGTATTAAACAGTGATTCGGACAACTCCAGCACAGTTCTTACCACATTCGAGTACGAACGTTTGTTTAAGTGGGAGAGAATGTAACGACCCGATCGGTCGTCTTGAGCTCTAGCGCGTCATTCGGCAGTATGAGGCTTTGGGCAGCTTCACTTCAGGTATTATAACTTGTACGCATGGTCGGAATTGAATTTCGGGAAGATCATAGTTGATTTGGAAAGAGAACTCTAATTTCGGAAGCCTTAAGTGTGAGGAATTGACTAGAGTCTGATTTTTGAGTAAACGACCTCGGAATCGGGTTTTGAAGGTTCCAACAGGTTCGTATGATGATTCTGGACTTGGGAGTATGTCCGGAAGTGGATTTGGAGGTCCGTAGGTCATTTTGGGGTCATTTGGCGAAAGTTAGAAAGTTGAAAGTTTTTGAGAAGTTTGACCGGAAGTGGACTTTTTGATACTAGGGTCGGATTTCGATTCTGAAAGTTGGAGTAGGTCCATAATGTCGAATGTGACTTGTGTAAAAATGTTTAGGTCAATCGGACGTGATTTGATAGGTTTCGATATCGAATGTAGAAGTTTGAAGTTCTAAAGTTCATAAAGCTCGAATTGGGGCCTCAAGAAGGTCCGCGTTATGTTTTGGAACTGGTTGGTATAATTGGATGGGATCCAGGGGGCCTCAGGTGGATTTCAGATGGTTAACGGATCAAGTTGAAGCTTGAAGGATGGTTGAAGTGCACCATTTCTAGTGTAATCACACATGTGCAAGTTTGAATGCATGTGCGTGACCGCAGAAGCGAGGACATGGTCGCAGGTGCAGTCAGGGCGAAGCTGGGGAGCGATCGTAGGTACGAAAGGTTGTCCGCACCTGTGAGGTCGCATATGCGGAGGTGTGTAGCAGGTGCCAGAATGAGAAACGAAGCCTGGGGGGCAGATGCAGACGTATATCCGCGGATGCAGATACACATCTGCGCATGGTTGACCGCAAATGCGGAAATGGGGTGGAAGTCCTGGGTCGCAGAAGCAATGAGAGGTCCGCAGAAGAGGGACCACAAATGTAGTTAAGTAATCAGTAGAAGCGAAAACTGGGAAGAACATAAGGGGATCGAACTTGGTCATTTCCTTATTTTCATTTGGGATTTTGGAGCTCGATTCTTGGGCGATTTTGAGTAGTCTTCATCATGTAACATAAGGAAGTAATTCCCACTCATTATAAGTTAAAATACATGGTTTTAATAAAGATTTAAATATGGAAATTTGTAAAAATTATGGGGTTTTGGGTAGGTAACCTAGAAATTTGGATTTTTGGATTTTGACCACGAAATTGGACATGGTATTTGGAATAAATTATATATTTGAGTTCAAGGTGGGTAAAGTTTATCTTCTATAATTTACGAAATCCGGGCACGTGGGCCCAGGGTGAAAGGGATTCTTCAAATTGGGTTAGAAAATCACCTTAATGGTTAGGATATGAACTCTTGAGCATGTATTGACTATTTTCTATATCATTGGACTAGCTTGGGGTCGTTTGACTCCTAGTTGAGGATTGAAAGCACAATTTTGGACCGGAAAGTAAGCTTTGAGACGAGGTAAGTCTCTTGTCTAACTGTGTGAGGGGGAAATTATCCCTAGGTGATATATTTGATGCGTTCTGCTTGTTGTGGGGGCTACGTACGCGTGAGTTGACGAGAGCCGGTACATAGCTACATTCATGCTATTGTCCGGGTAGACTTAGGTTCGCATCATACTATAGATGTATTGTTTGCATAGTCTCGGGCTTGTTATTTCCCATATTTTGCATTCTATTTGAGACTAGACTTTCTAATGTAGAGACTTCACGGGTTCATGATTAACCATCAGACATTATTCCTCCTCTTACGGCATGTCTCCGATATATACATATACTTCACTGAAATGTTTTCATTAAAGAAATTTAAACTCACACATTTATTCGTGAGTGGGGTCAAGGAACCATCAAAGCTTCTTATTCTAATGGGATTGGGTCGTTCGCCTCGGCAGGATTATGACTTTCACTTCTTATGGGATCAGGTTGTTCGCCTCGGCATGATTTATGTACCACACTCTCATGGGAGCAGGCCGTTTGCCTCGACAGGTTAATTGATTTATCATATGTGTTCAGGCCTTTAGACCCTCGGCAGTGCATAGTTTTATTATTATGTTTGATCGGGCCATACGCCTCGGCATTTCCTATAACATATTACCATGAAATCGTGTGTAAAACTTGGCAAGAAGCCAGTGTATCTGTAGATTTTGGATTTGAATTATGGTAAGCCACTTGATGAGTTTCACTATACCTATATATATGCTCTGGGTAAGGAGGGAAATTTTAATAAAGAGCTTGAGTTCCTCCTGAAGGGGGGGGGGGGATTTTTACCATGTTAATTGTACTTGTTTATTTCATTTATGTACTATGCCGCATACTTACTTATTTCCTTACTGTAGCTTATGTTGTTGGACCACTACTGAGTGTCGATGTCGACCCCTTGCCACTACTTCTCTGGGGTTAAGCTAGATACTTACTGAGTATACGTCACTTATGTACTCATACTACACTTAATGCATATTTTCTTGCAGCTGCATTTATGTTTAGCGGTCTTGTGAGAGCAGAGACGTGTATGTATGCGGAGACTTAGGTGAGTTCCACTTCACATTTTGACCGCAGCCAGCAGAGTTTCCTTCAGAGTATTTGTATTTCTCCTGTCCAACTTGTATTATGGACAGATACTGTATTTTATTTCATATTCTTAGTTGATTCGCATGTACTTGTGACACCGGGTTTTGGGATGATTGTGGGCTATTGTGTATTGAAAATTGTTAAAAGTATCATTATTTACTCTCTACTTTTCCTCTATAGCTATTTAGTTGAAGGAAATATGATTTCAAAAATATTAAAACGTGAATAAAATTAAGTATTTAATGTTGGCTTGCCTGATTGTAGTGTCCGGCCCCATCACGACCCTAATGGATGTTCGGTCGTGAAAACATGGTATTAGAGCACTAGGTTCACTTAGGTCTCACGAGTCATAAGCGAGTCTAGTAGAGTCTTGCGGATCGGTACAAAGACATATGTACTTATCTTCGAGAGGCTACAAGGCTATTAGGAGCACTTCCTTTCTTGATTCCTCATCGTGCGATTTGATTCTTTTGAGGCTTGTGCCTTTATTTCTTTTCTATTCAATCTTATGCGACGTGAAGCACTTTTTTTAGATTGGGAATCGAGGAATTTTCATGGTACTACAAATGTGGTGCAGGGTGTTTCTACCTACGTATTTGATTGGGATATTATCATCGCCTTGCAGAAGGTTGCTCTGTCATTTTAGCTCAGTATCAGTATTACCCAAGGTATTGGAAGGTTGCATTGATTGTGATGACGAATTCGTGCATTGCTGTCGTGTAATGTATGTGTAACGGTAGGGTGATTGCCTATGCATCGAAGCAGTGAATGACTTGGAAGGAGGTTTACTCTGTGCATGATTCAGAGATTCAGTATTTCATTTCTGACGGGGGAAAGACAATCAGACTAGGAATGTTCAGATTTGGGTTAATGGAGTGATGGGACTAGGTATTTTTTAGCATGGTGGAGTTCCTATTTGTGATGTGGTGCCGTTGTCCTGGATGAGTGTGCTAAATTAGTCGGTGTTATGGTTTTCTTTAATTCGCCTGCTCGGTGGAATGTCACAAAATGGTGTCGGGGAGGAAGTTGTCAGAAATCGCGGTGTGCACTGGTTCAGAATCGACTTGGTGTTCCTATTGTTGATGGCTCGAGGAATATGATCTTCTAAGAGGTTTAGAGTTGGTAGCAACTCATTTGTGCGGGTGTTACATAGATTTGTAATTGGGGAAACTTTTGGGCAACGAAGGATAAGAAAGGACATGTGGGAGTTGTCTTGTGGTGGTTAAATTTCTAGAAGGTTGGACGTAAGAAGCAGAAGTCGAGTGGTCGCTTAAAGGAGAGGGTTTGACAAAAGTGGGAGAGTGGAATATGGGTTCGGTGGTAGGATAGTTGCACGCCTTGAGGGAATTAGAGTGATTTGGGATTCATGGTGGATACTGACTAGGTCTACGGGCCTAATTGTGCAATATTGGCTGCTATACGGAGGATGGTTGGATACGATGGAAATGAGTTGCTTGATATGAATAAGTATACAACATGAACTTGGGTTGGAATGTAATATCGCACCTTTAGTTGATGTCCATGAGGAGTGAGCGGACTGGTACAACTGGTGAATGAGCACAGGCTCAGGATGGTTTAAGGGTTTCATAGTAACAGTACTCATTCCATCGTCTTTGGAAGATGTTGGCATGTAATCTTCACAGGTGGCTTATCTCTTGTGAGTGGGTTAGCGGTCTTGTGGTGTTGACGAAGCTTCTACGAAGGGTTCAACTGACTATCTAGGAAAAGGACGAATATGTGCATGTGGCTAGTGATTCAGAGTGTTCATAAAATGTTTGACAGAAAGGTTTCAAGAAAATTCGGCGGGTTGATTGCGCAAGATCATGTCGATGGGGGGGATAAGGAATATTGGTGGGTTCCAGAGTTATGCAATGATATCTTCAAGCTAAGTGGGAGATAACCACCGCCTACGATTGGATTGTGTGGTTATCTACTTGCGAGGTTTCGGGCTATCGGCATATTGACAGGTTATTACGACCAAGGGAAGAAAACATCAGTGGCAATTTGAGCAAAGGATTCGGGTGTTGTGGTCTATAGTTGGCCTTATCAATTTATGTTCAGGCTCTGTGAGGACTCAGGATTTGCGCTTTGTGTAGAGCCGATTTACAATAAAGGTGATACGACCAGGTGTCACCTTGGGAAACACCTTCAGCACAACCTTCTCTCCAACCATGAAAGATACATCCCAGACCTTTTGGTCCGCATAACTCTTCTTCCTAGACTGCACCGTGCGAAACCGCTCCTGAATCAACTTCACCTTATCTAAAGCATCCTATACCAAATCTGTGCCTAAGAGTCTAGCCTCACCCGGCTCGAACCAACCGACCGGAGATCTACACTTCCTCGTGTATAAAGCCTCATATGGAGAAATTTGGATACTCGAGTGATAACTATTATTATATGCAAACTCCGCGAGTGGAAGAAACGGGTCCCATGAACCCCCAAAATCAATAACACAAGCGCACAAAATGTCCTCTAGTATCTGAATAGTGCACTCGGACTGCCCGTCTGTCTGAGGATGAAAAGTTGTGCTCAACTCAACCTGAGTACCTAACTCTCTCTGCACGGACCTCCGAAACTGCAATGTGAATTGAGTACCTCTGTCGGAAATGATGAAAACGGGAACACCATGCAATCGGACAATCTCCCTGATATAAATCTCAGCTAACCGCTCCAAAGTATAAGTAGTACCAACATAAATAAAGTGTCCGGACTTGGTTAGCTGATCCACACTAACCCAGATAACATCGGACTACAAAGTCCATGGTGATCCGCTCCCACTTCCACTCCGGAATATCCAACCTCTGATGTAATCCACCTGGTCTCTGGTTCTCATACTTGACCCACTGACAGTTGAGACACTTAGCTACAAATCCAACAATATCCTTCTTCATCCGCCTCCACCAATAATGATGTCTCAGATCCTGATACATCTTCTCATCACCCGGATGGATGGAATACCGCGATCACTCATGCCTCCCAATCGCTCGTCACTCGGCAATCGATACTCGCACTCAGTAGGTACCTGCACTTACTGGGGGTGTACATACTCCGGAGGGGATCCTACAGCCCAAGCGCTATAACAAGTCATCTCGTGGCATAATCACTCAGGCTCTCGGCCTCTCATATATCATAAATAGTGTAACATGTTGCGGCGCGCAATTTGATCCCATAATATCCTTACTACATAGGCCATCGTCCTCACTCAGTCAGAAACCTCTCAAGCCACTTGGGCTATCAATAAAACGGGGTACTCGACCCAAAATATCATTTTAGGCCTCAAATAGTGTAAATGAGACTGAGTTTCGAAATCAGTTAAACATAGCATGACTGAGTGTAAATCTTAAATCAACACGATGAGGAAGTATTAGTAAAAATCCCCTAAGGGTCCAAGCACTTGGCACGAGGCCCAAGTACGACATTCAACCCAAAACATAGTAATAATCCTTAAAACATAAAATGTCATATGATTTGAAATCAAATACGCAACTTATTAGTTGCTACGGGACGGACCAAGTCACATTCCCCCAACGGTGTACGTCACACACTCGTCATCTAGCATGTGCACCACTCTAAAATAGTGATACAATGCGAAGTCTGGGGTTTCATACCCTCGGGACAAGATTTACAATCATTACTTACCTCAAGCCAGATAAAAATCTACTTCGTGATGCCTTTGCCCCTCGGCTCAGCCTCAATTCGCTCCAAATCTATTCAAAATCAGATTCACATCGTCAAAATGTGCTAAAGGAACAAAGCCCACTCGAACATAGCCAAATTATATCAAAAATCTCGAAATTGGCCAAACCCGACCCCCGGGCCCACATCTCGAAATCCGATAAAAATAAAAAAAACTAGAATCCTTATACTCTCACGAGTTCATACATATCAAATACATCAAAATTCGACAACAAACGGTCCCTCAAATCATTAAACCAAAGTCTCCAATTTCAAGCCCTAATCCCCCAATTTTAACCCTTAATTCCCAGGCCATCGGGACCTCAACCAATCCGTCAACCATCCGAACTCATCCCGAGGCCATCGAGACCTCAACCAATTGTACCAACAAGTTATATGCCAACAGCCGAACTTAGTCAAACCCTCAGAACACTCAAAACAACATCAAACACCGAATTAATCCAAAATTCAAGCCTAAGGATTTCTAACTCCAACAATGCCGAAACTACTCAAACCACGTCCTTATTACCTGAAATTTTGCACACACGTCCAAATGACAATACGAACCTATCCCAACTTCCAGAATTCCATTCCGACCCAGAGAGCTAATTTTCCACCACTGACCGGAAATCGCCAAAAATCCAGTTTCGCCGATTGAAACCTAATTATACTCCGGACCTCCGAACAACATTCCGAACACACTCCTAAGTCTCAAATCATCTAACGAATCTATCCGAGCCATAAAATCCACATTCCGAGATTGTTTACCTATAAGTCAACTTCCGGTTGACTTTTTCAACTATTAAACCAACTTAAGAGACTAAGTGTCTCATTTATCTCCATAACCACTCCGAACCCGAGCCATCCGACCCAACACAACATAAATGAGCTAAGCGACACAAAATAAAGCAAAAATGGGGGAAACAGGGCTAAACTCTCGGAACGACCAGCTGGATCGTTACACTGAACTTCTTATTTAATGTTCTCCGCTTTTTCTTACATCAGTCTTAATTTATAGCTCATGTCTTTTTAGCAGAATAAAGAAGAAAATAATAAGAAAAATAAAGAAAATATAAAGACCAGTCTCGGTAATTTATTTTGTTCTAATAAATAAATCAGAAGTAAATTCAACCAACAATAACTAAAATCAAAGATTAAAAAACCCCTTGAAACGAGAAAAAAAACACTAAGGAAAAAAAAATTTGAAAAAAAAAATAAACACGTAAAATTTAAAGAACGAACAATGACCATCAAGAGAAAAGGAAACAAAAAAAAAAAAAAAAACTCCATTAGAGAAGAAGAGAAAAGAAAGAAGAAGAACATACCATAAACAAGATTATTCGTTGCCGTTGGAGTGATCCTATGTTCTTTGATGATCATAGCATTTTGCCTTTGCTCATTCTCATAAATCCTCAATATTTTTTATCTCCTCTTGTTCTTTATAGGTTACATTTGAAGTGTCCAAGTATGAAATTGGCACCATTTCAGAATTGGCAAATGGAATGCCTAAAAAGGCTGAGGCATCATTGGATTTTGAATAGGTTTTTTATTGCATGAGCCACCTAGTGAAAGTTGGAGATCAATTTCTTGTTCACTTGTATAAGTTGAAACTGTGTTAATTCGGCAATTTTGCTTATTCCTTGACGAGTTGATGGTTTTGGCGATCTTTCTTTCTTTTGGTGCAGCCATGAGAATTCTGAGAAAAAAGCTTATATGAGAAAATTAAGAAGCAAGTAAAAGGGAGCAAAAATGAAGAAGTGTGGTGTTGTGTCAAGAGAAGAACGGAAGGGTTATATAGTAGAAGTAAACAAAAAAGTAAATTAAAGTGACAAAATAGAAAAAGACATGTGGAGACCAAAGATTACATAGAATCCATATTAATATTTTGTACACATTTTTAAATCTTCATCCTTACAAGTTCCATTGTAATTCTAAGCAAAATTGAAGGTCATCAGGAGAAAAACTCATCTACTTTTTCTTGTTGAAGATTTATATTTAGTAGAGTCAATCTACATTTAGGGAAAAATTGGCTTATTGTACAATTGGCAGAAGATTAATTGAGTACAGTTAAAGAAGATATTGACTTAATCTATAATTAATTGGCAATCTCAGCGTCGAAATGCATTCACACCTCCGAAGGTTTAAAAACAATTGTTCCTCTATTTTATTTTGTTTGACATAATTTGACTTATCACAATATTTAATAAAAAAAAGATTTTTAATACTTGTATGTGGTATTATATATATAATAATGTTTATGTGGCTATAAAAATTTTAAAACTCAAAACTCGTGGTATTAGTTATGTCATATTATTTGGGTGGTTATTAAATTTCTCATCAAGTAAAAACAGATACGTACATTATATTCTTTTGAAAATAAAATAATAACAAAACAATGTCAAACAAAGCTAACAACCACCAGATGAGACTGAACTTTTCATTGACTCAATATAGCTTATTTGGGTTGTCATTAACTAATCACGACATAAATTTACTTAATAAATTCTTTGATCGGTACATTTCCGTGAAATAAGAAATTTTATCATTCACCAGCACAAATCCGTACAATTATATCCCTCATATTTTCCGACTCCCCTTTCTGACCATACTATAGCTATCACTATCTCATTACATTTGAACTATTACATTTGAGTTATTCTATTTACATTAAACTTTCTATCCATACTTTTTGCGTTATTGTTATTGATCTTCGACCCAGTATGTCATGAAACTTTCCTCTGCATTCCTCCTTAATAGTGTTAACTATCATGTGAGGTCTAGGTACTTTTTGATTCCACAGAGTATCATTCCTTACTATCCATATGTGATACATCAGTGATACCAAGATTGAGACAGTAACTTGTCTGCATGCTTTGGCATTTACTCTTCTAGTCATTCTCTTCCAAACTCCATTGAGTTCCCATTGCTGCACTCCCATTTTCATCCATACCAATACTTCTTGAATGTACGCTTTAGAAAATGGGCAGTCAAAATATAAGTGATCTATTGTTTTCACGGCCCCAACATATGACACAGTTAGTTTCTTGGCAAATTCCTAGCCTAACTAGCCTCTCTCTTTGTTAAAAGTCTTCTATGAATAGCTAACCAACTGATAAAGCTATGCTTTGGGGTGTTGTATTTGCTCCAAACCCATCTTCTACCCTTTCATTTCTCTCCATTTCCTTGCCTCCATTTGTAGCCACTGGTAATTGTGTACTGTCCATTAGCTGACAACCAGCCTTGTTGTATGTATCCCTCTGCAAATTGGTTTCGAATGGAGCATATTTTCCTCCAGTACTAACAATAATCATGAGGAGGTTGATACTCCCACCAAGAAGCACCTTTTAAGTATATATGGTCCATCCATTTTACCCATAAATTGTCTGCCTTTTTAGCTATATCCCATACATAATTTGCAATCGCTACCTGATTCCATAATTCACAATCAATGATCCCCAATCCTCCTTCTTGTTTAGGTTTGCAGACTAGCTCCCTAGCTACCAATGGTACCTTATTTCTGTTAACTTTTTCATACCACAAGAAATTCCTGCATATTGCTGTTATACTCTTCAAAATCTTCTTAGGCAGAATGAATATAGAAAACCAATAAGAATGTATGTGCATTAACACTGAGCTTACTAGCAGTACTCTCACAGCGTATGACAAATTTCTTGTTCCCCAACTTTGTATTCTAGCACACATCTTATCAATTAACATTTCACAATCCACAACTATGATTTTCTTTGTTGAGATTGGCACCCCTAGGTATCTGAATGGTAATGAACCTCTCTTGTAGCCAGTCAATTCACATAAATCTTCCACACTTTGCCCATCCATATTAGCACTATAGATGTTGGATTTAGTTGCATTGGTAGTCAGACCTGATGCATTTGAAAAACTAGCCAGCCCCCTTAACATCATTAATACATATTGCACTTCACCTCGGCAGAACATAAGCACATCATATGCAAAACATAGGTGATTCAATTGTAACCTTTTACATTTTGTGTGGAAGGCAAACCCCTGAAGTCTGGAAACATGCTTCATGATTCTTGTGAAATATTTCATACATATGACAACGATTAATGGAGAAATTGGGTTCCCTTGCCTTAGCCTCCTCTTTCCCTCAATGTTTCGATATATCCCCCCATTGGTGGCTATGGAGTATCTCGTTGTAGTTATATATGTCATTGTCCATTTGATTTTACTTGGGATTCAGAGAATATAGGATCTCTTGCACAAATTCCCATTATACAGTATCATATGCATTTCTCAAATCTATTTTGATTAGGCAGCTTTTAGTAGTAGCTTTCCTGTACCTCACCAAGTCTTGACATATAAGCGTATTCTGCACAACAATTCTCCCGACCATAAAAGCATTTTGATTTTATGAAATTATGTCTGGTAGCACTGTCTTTGATCTCATACTAAGCATCTTAGGGATCATTTTATATATGGTGTTGCAGCAAGCAATAGGCTTGTAATCACCCACCTGCTCTGCATGGCTGGTTTTTGGAACTAGTGTAATTGTTGTGGCATTAATACATTTTGGCATTTTTCCTTTCTGAAAGAACTCCAGCACCCCTGAGACTACATCCTCACCTACAATTTCTCAGCAGTCTTTAAAAAATTGACTACCATAGCCTTTAGTCCCTGGAGCTTAATCCCCTGCAATTTCCCAAACTACTGCTTTGACATCTTTTTCATGGAACCCTTGTTCTAGCCAATCCCTCTGCTCCTGGTTGATTGTTGGATCTTTTATAACCAGTTCACTACACACATGTTGCCTCCTTCCTACTGTTTTTCGAAGTAGCTTTTTGTAGAATTCTATAAATGCTTGTGCTATTTCCTCTGGTTCTCTTTTTGTTTCCCCTTGTGAGTCTATAACTGAAAATATTTTCTTCTTATTCCTTCTCTCCTTTATTGCATTATGTATAAATTTAGTACTTTGATCACCTTGAGTTAACCATTGGACTCTATTTTTCTACCTTACATTGATGCAGAAGCAGATTCACTTCCATCTGTTTCGCCAGCTTATTTAGTCCCCTAGTGTTCCAAAATCCTATGATATCCATTAGCTGGGGGTTATCCCCTACCTTCCCCTTTTTAGGGTCACCTTTCTCACCTTGTTTCTTTTGATTTGTTGTACCTTTCCCCTGATCTATTATCTCCACATTACTGGCCTCCCCCCAATGCCCCAAATGAATTCACTAAGTTTATTGTAGAACTTGGACCTCCCTTGACTCTTTGTGGGCTGCTTATCTTCACACTATTCCCCTTCTATACATATGCTATGGTTTGATTATCACAGACCCTTTATTGCTCTGTCCCATTGTTCTCCGTGTCTGTCTTGTATTGTTCTGACTCCTTTTCATTTGTGTTTGCCTTTTGTTTCTCTGCTTGAATGTAATTCCTGCATTCCTGCATTTCATGCCCATAATTATTATTCCTAGCATAGAGTAGGTTTCCATTCATAATGCACTCTTTACTCTGTAATCTTGCCAACTTCATTTTCAAACATTACACTCTGTGGGTACGGCTAATCTAATGCAACCTCCACAAGAACCCTAGCAAGTGTCATCCTCTCCTTCCATGTTGTAGCTCTTCAGCCTTCAATGTGTTACGAACTAGCCCTGCAATTTTGGTAAGTGCATTCTTACCCCAATACTTAATATCAAGTCCTGGTAATCGAATCCATATTGGCACTTTACTGAATCTACCCTTCCTTGTATCTATTTCAGGAGACCAAGGCTTTACTATTACTGGTTTTTTATCAAACATCTGAACTCCATCTTCCACAGCCTTCACCCTACTTTTAGTTTGTGTAAATTGTACCAGAAATAAACCTCTGTTAACTTGCACAACTTTGTCAATTCCTATTTTCCCCCAAATTCTATGAAAATGTCCATTCATAACTTCCTGTGGGGGATTAGACCCCAGTACATAGCATATGACAACATTGCATTTGAATGTTTGATCAATGTGAAGTTTCATGCATGTCTTACAAAATATTTACTGCAACCATTAATTGATTATCCAAACATAATTACTTAAATCTATAAAACACCAGCTACCTTGCAAATGAATTCATTAATGCGACTTTTAGAAAACCCTCATGCCTTCTCTAGAGACATAAATCTTATTTGCTACCTCTGAGTCGGACAATTTAGTCTTCTAAGTTTTTCGCTTTTAAAATCCTCTTTCTCTATGATTCTTCATGCGTTCTTTATCCTACTCTGATTCGATTTAGTTTTCTTAGTTGCTATATTTTTATTTTAGAGCTATAAATACGCAAAGGGATTGCAGAAATAGAATCTTTGCCATATCAACTAATTGGGCATATAAGGTGTGATGACTCAAAGGGTCATCTTTTGTTTTAGAACTCTATTCTGCACTCTTTAGCCTTGAAAATATCATTTATACCTTCCTCGATTTGCGTGTGTAGTCCAAGCGTGTTTCTGCAAAACTTTTAATGTTGAAAATTGAAGAAATAATAATTTTTGGCCTTAAAGTGGTTTTAGTTGACTTCGGCCAACGTTTTGAATAAACCTACCCGGACCTGTGTTTCGATCCCCGAGGGTCCATAGTAAAATATGGGACCTGGGGGTATGCTCGGAATCGAATTCCGAGCTCCTTAGCTCGAGATATGAATTTTTGATTAAAATTGAAAGATTGAAATTATAATGATTTTAAGAAATTGGTTAACGTTTGATCTCGTTGGTATTGGGTCCGAATTTTTGTTTCGGAGCCCTATACAGGTCCATTATGATATTTATACATTATGTGTGAAATTTGGTGAGAAACAGAACTGATTTGACAAGATTCGCACCTTTGGTTGGGAAAACATTAAAGTGTTCTTGAGAATATCATATGTTTTGATGCTAAATTTGTAGTTTTAGGTGTTATTTTAGCGATTTGATCGCACCAACAAGTTCGTATGATGTTCTTAGACTTGTGTGCATCTTTGGGTTGGAGCCCTAAGAGCTCGGGTGAGTTCCGGATAGGCTATGAGATGATTTAAACTTAGAAAATCTGATGTGTTTTGTTGTTTCTTGCATGCTGCTATATTGTGCTTCTGTTACACCCTATACCTTCGTACGAAAGAGTATTCGTAAGTCAAGTGATGTAAGCTCTGAAATGAGATCATCTTTGAAAGTACATAAAGTAAGTTAATCATGTTCAATTGGAGGATACAAATATTTAAGATTATGGACTGCAAGTAACAAGAGGGTTGGAAGGCTTATAAGCTAAACCAATTAAAAAAAATAAGTTTCATCAAAAGTCAGCAAGTTCAGAGTGTTATAACATGTACTTTTGGGGAGAGACTAGGGTCCTCAAAATGATAAGGAGTTTATGTTATGAGATATTTTTGTCGTATAATAGTCATGTGTTATGTTTTGAAGTCAAATGAGACGTGGAACAAAAGTTGGCAAAGGTCATCACAAGTTATATAAATATGATGAATATTAGGTCAAATGTAGCTGAGCATTTCTCCCAATGTACATGAAATTATGGGATGATCTACCTGCCAAATTGAAGATCTACGAGTCTAATTTCCAACGGAGTAAACCGTTCAGTGATACGACATTAGAATAGAGAGATATTTACGTTTTTGCAAGACTAGCGCAGGCTGGTAGGTGACAAGTAGGTGCATCACCTACTTGCCAAAAGTAGAGGCCTCAATTAAAAGCTCCAAGGTCGACCAAAGAATACTTTTTAAGGGATGATTTTCTTCAAATATTACACTCATAATAGAGACAAAAATCATATGTACACCCCATCAATATTCTCCCAAAAATTCAATACAAAACCCTAAATAATTTTCTCTTCTTTTCAAGTCTAGTAAGAGAAAAACCTAAGGATTGAAGAATCAAGAAAGGAGCTTAGATATTCACCAAATATGGTAAGTATACTGCCATTTTTTATCCATTTTTCTGCTGTAAAAGTAGATAAATTCATTCAATAATTGTAAGAACTCACATGACGGTGATCGGAAGCCATGAATCGAGTCGTTCAACTTTTAGTGGACTGTTTTGTGGGTGGTTCCATGTTGCTGTTGGGTTGTCTATTTTGCTGCTGTTTTTGTGGAGTTTTGGAGAAGAAAGGGTGTGAAAAAATACCACATAATGGCAGGGTGGTTGGATGATTGTTCATCATTATATTTTTGGATCGTTTGACACTACTACGGTGGTCATTTTGTGTTTGAATAGATTGGGTTGTGTTGGGATTTCTTTTGTAATTTTTTATGGTGTATATAAGGCTGGAAAATGATGTATATATGTTGTTGTTGTTTTGTTCTTGTTTTGTTGGTGTTATCTTGAATTTGTAGGAATTAAGGATTATAGGGGAGATGCTGCCCATTTTAGTACAAAATAAGTGTGTCGTTCGTTGTGGGGTAGTTGTACCTTTCATAACTTAATGATAGTATTATTATAATTGTTGTAGATTAAAGTGCGAAGAGGAGAGTTCAACTTGGTGACTGGTAATATTTTGATAAGGTATGTTAAGGCCAAACCTTTCTTTCATTTTGACATGATCTAGTAACTACATGTGTTTGATAACGCGACATAAAGAGAAGTTCATATTCCAGAATTTACGTACGATTTCATAGTCTCATAAGTTACAATATTCTCTGTTATCAGGACTTAATATTCAGTTTAGTTTTTCTTCTATCAGCCAAGAGAGCGAAAAGTCTATCTCTATATATACAATAATACAATATTTTCACCACCATCGAGCTATAATCGTTGGGCCGGCCCCTATTGGGAAACCTCTAATCAGATGGTGAGTTATATTTCGAGCCTAATGTGGTCGAGCGCCTACGAGCGAGCCCAGAATGGCTGAGATACAGAGCCTAGTATGGCCGAGCGCCTATGAGCGAGCCTACTACGGCAGAGTAGTTACACATATCGAGCCTTATAAGGCTGGATAGCTATTTTACTTATTGTATTGAGAGAGTTGAGTCAGTATCAACAGGTAAGCATGTCTTCAGATTGTCGTTGGCTCCCAGTTACATTCAGTTATTATATTATCAGTTCAGTTTCAGCTTTTAGTTATTTCCTTACATACTCGATACATTATTTTGTACTGACGCCCCTTTTTACGTGGACGCTGCATTTCATGCCTGCATGTCCTCATTGACAGTTGGATAGACCCTCCCAGGAGACATAGTCAAACATCACCTTGGTTGGTAAGTTCCACTAACTCGGAGTTATTAGGTATAGTCCTCGGAGTCCATTTTTATATATACAAATTTGATGGGTAGGTCCAGGCCCTGTCCCGACCATGGTACAGTTCAGTTATCTCTAGAGGCTTGCAGACGAGTCTTATATATTTTGTATAGCAGTGGATGTTCATGGAGTCTTCGTCGTCCTACACAATTATCTATATCAACTTTTGGGTATGTTTACCCCTCATATGAGTGAGACATTATTTTCAAATGATTCAGAATATGGCCTCATCGGCCTAGGTTGGGGGTTACCCCTCCAGAGTTCACAGTTACAGAGTGGTACGCGCGGGCCGAGTATGGCACCGGGTGCTGGCCAAGCCTTTACAGATTTGGGGCGTGACAAACTTGGTATCAGAGCGGTTCTATCCTAGGGACTCTACAAGCCGTGTCTAGTAGAGCCTTGTTTATAGATGTGTTGTGCACCACATTATATAAACAGGAAGCTACAAGGCATATAGGAGTCTGTTACCCATCTTTCAAATCCAAATCGTGCTATAGAGCTGAGTCATAAGAGTTCGAGCCAAGATTTATGTTTGCTAATGATATAGAGATTCTTTCAATTTGAAAATTATAGCTAGCCAGATGGCTAATACAACAGCAGGTAAGGGCATTAGTAGAGAGATAGTTCTTGGCGTTGTGTCCCTGTTGATGCCCTATTAGATCGTGCATACCAGATGGTGAACTGTAGAATAGTATAATCAGATATGAATACAAGAACATTCCGAAATATCAGAAGACATGTAGTGGAATCTTAGAAGGGATAAACATTTACCTTTGTATGGCTCCCCTACATAGTAAAGAGAGAATGCTAGGCGACCCGAATATCCAGTGGATAGAGCAAGGGGAGCTAAAAGCGAAGGAATTTATTGTTGAAGTTTTCAGAATAAGGTAATAGATGAAAATATTAGCAGGAGAATAAGAAGAGAGTAAATAAAGTATTATGAGTAAGTTTTGATAAATGGGTGATAACAGTAAATCAAAATATGATATAATGACAGAGTCTATAGTCAAGTGAAGGAAAAGACAAGAGGTAACATGCCTTGAGACAATAAAAGAGTATAGGCCAAAAGTCATATCCTCATTTCGATAAATGAGTTGGTGATTCCAACGTGATTACTAGAACAAAAAATTAGATCCCCGGAGTAAAAGAAATCAACATGGGCTAGTGAACAAGATAAACTAAACATCAATTAGGGATCAAATGATGTGATAATGATCGACATCAAGAGAATTTCAAAGATCTCATTCCTGCAATAATAAAATGAAAAACATAAGAATAACCTTTAAAGGTCATTCAGGAAGCCACTCCGCCAAAGCAAAACCTTTGAGCAAAGTTAAGCTTAAGTGACTACGTGTGCCAGTTACACTAGGTGTCACCCTCAGGCATAAGGAACTAGTTATCCTTGGTAGAGAAGGGTTACCTCAAGGCGAGTAAGAGTCAATGAAGACGTGAAAAGACGCCAAAGATGAAGAGGTAAACCATATATAGGTAAATCTTCATAGCATTAAATGCTAGTACTCCCCTAAAGGGGGAAGATGTTGTGATATGGTAGTAAGTCGGAGTTATGTAGTTCAAGTTACTATGGAATAGTAAAGAAATAATGTGGTAAAAAGGTGAAAGGAATGATATTGAATTTATTCAGATCCTATAGATATGTTACGACTCCAGAACATTAATCAAACATGATGTCGGGAGAGGCAGTATGGGTTCCCACGCCAGATGTTATAGAGAAATAAGTGGAAATGAACATTTGATACATTACTAGCCAGTGCAAAAGGTAAGTTAAGATAAAAGACATAGCCCAGAAGAGGTTACACATAATATAAATATGAGCATGGACTGGCGAGTAGTTAGTAGTTGATTCAGAAAGAGCTTGGTTATGGATAGACAAGAGGTCTCAGATAAATCAATAGATCATGCAGGATAAACGTAGTGAAACCCAACATAGGAAATTCATTCTCTCATATACGACATCATAATCCTCGAGAAATATTTAGATAGGATTTGGGGTAGTAGAAGGTACAATATAAGTGTTACGGAAATAAAAGAGAGTGCCACTAGGGAGACAACTGAAATTTCAATTCTAAAGCAACCCTACGAGCACAAGGGCGCGGAGGTAAGTAACTAAGGATAATGATAGGCGAGTAAGAACATCGGAAATACTGTTGGGTATACAATGTAATAGTCTCGCAGCTTTACAATAGTCAGAGGGTTTTCCCTAAGAACTGCAATGAAAGACTAGCTGAGGAATAAGGAAGAAGGCTTCAACATAAGAATAGTGACCTAAAGAAGAAATGGTCTTGTAACAACAGTCTCACTATAATATTGTATGCACTCCATAAGAAAGTGGCACCTATCGTGACTAAGGAACGGAAAGTAAAATCCAAAGTAATATTTGAGATCATATGATTTTCACGAAATTCCAATAGGCGTGGGCACTAAGATAAGTCAAATTATTCATGCAACAAGTGGCAGAAAGACCAGGAAAAGTAATTGCTTACTTTTTAAAGAAGGCTGAGAAGGCACAAAAGGAATTATTCGATAAATAAACCCAGAGTTAGTTACGTTATGAACATACTTAGGATTTTGGAGTGCTATCCATGAAACATATATGTTGACATTCCTCAACTATAGGAGACTCCGGTATAAGTTAAAAGAAAGAATTGAGTCCGCCTCACGGACAAAAGCTTGAATTGCTAGAAGGTTATATCATGGATGTTCCATAGCGTCCACGAGGGGCAAAAGTAATAACTAATACCTTGAGTCGCAGATTAGAAGATAAAGTAAGCCTACTTAAAGGCTGAGATAGAAGAGGAAACTAAATAGTTACATCAACTAAGTGAACTAGGAGTATAGAAATCATGATTCAGAACATTTTAGAAGCACTCTAAATATCAGAGGTAAAAAAGAGATAGTATAACAGCCATATTCTATAATGTCTCTACGATAAATCTAGTTAGAACAGTACCAACCTCATGAGAAGTCAGTATGAATCCTTTGTCGGACTGTGTATGCACATGAGGTGCAAGTATTGTAGTAGAGCTTTAACGTGTGGATGTGAATTCCACCTATGTGGAAGGGAGTTATAAAAGATATAGAAGATACGATGCAAGATTTAAAGGTAAGTAAGGTACGCGTGAAGAAGTTACGAGATGCCCAAGTATAGAAGGTTACGAATAATTCGGATATCAGATAGAGGGCTAGAAGCGTCGTAATTCTGTATCAAGAAATGATAGTGTTGTCGTCAGCGGAATATCTTCCAGGCTATGGTTTCCAGGTACAAAGAGGTCTAGTTAAGAGAGTAAAGAAGAGTTAGAGATGATATGATGTCTCTTTTGAGATTCTAGAATAACATAAGGAAATCTATGGTGCTAGCAATTTAAAGGAAGGTTGTGAGTAGTATAAACAGATATATGTAGGTCGCAAGATAAAGTGTGGTAGAGATACATGGTTTTAGGTAGACATGAGTAAAGACAAGAAAAGGTGAGTGAGAAGGTGACAAGAATTGGTAAGTCCTCGGGATTAAACACATCGAAAAAATAGAGCTTATGGTTTTCGTAAGTTATAAAAAGCTCAATACAGCCTGAATAGTCTCGGAGGAGTTTAAGACTAGGAGAATTTAGAAGAGATTGAATGCTGCCCTAGTGGTAGAATAAAGGTGTAATTATGATAGATAAGTGGATGTCGTTTAGTCCTTTGATTGGGTAATGATTCAAGAAAAGGGATTTCATGAATTGTACAGGATTAAAATACCCCCACAAGGTGAATCGCGTTGGGATGCTATGAAATATGGTTAATGAAGTATTGTATCGTCCCTAGGCGGATCACGCAAATAACTTCAGATGTTCCCCGATGCGATGTGAGCCCTAACGACAATGTATTACGTAAGAGATTTCAAGTTATCAATGGTAGATTATAGATCAACATAAGGTAAATCAACAATAGGAGGATAAAAAATTCTAAAAAATTCCAAAGTATGAGATGATATTAGAATGTCACTCTTAAGATGAACAGTAATGAGGAAGAACTAAAGGACTTAGATTTATATATATAGGATAAGCAGCAAGACAGTAACCTAGAGCTGGGTTGCAAACCTCAGTAATAATAAATTGAAGTCAGTGTTATGGTATAGTATAACCTACGTAGATGTAGTAAAGACATAAGGATAGATATACAAGGCTACCAAACAAGATATATCAACAGTCGTAACTTAGAAAAAGTACCGAGCATAGAACTTCAGTACACCTATATATACCAGGAGGAACAAATTGTCAGAGTTCTGTATATGTTCCCAAAGCGAGGCCTAGAGATTGGCTAAAATATGGAGGAAAAAGGACATAAGAGTCGCATAGGCGCACATACAAGGACAAAGTCGTACGGGATGCATGATAGAAGGTTGCAACAGTTACAAGATTGGAAGAATTCTGATAACAAGTCGTGGTGTGAGCTATAGGTTATGAGACTGATAAGCGCATCAGTCAACATTCGAGGACGAATGTTCCAAATGGGGGAATGATGTTACACCCCATACCTTCGTACGAAAGAGTATTCGTAAGTCAGTTGATGTAAGCTCTGAAATGATATCATTTTTGAAAGTATATAAAGTAAGTTAATCATATAAACTTGGAGGTTACAAATATTTAAGATCATGGATTGCAAGTACCAAGAGGGTTGGAAGTCTTAGAAGCTAAACCAATTAAAGAAAATAAGTTTCGTCGAAAGTCGACAAGTTGGGAATGTTATAACATGTACTTTTGGGGTGAGACTACGGTTCAAAAAATGATAAGGAGGTTATGTTATGAGTTATTTTTGTCGTATGATAGTCATGTGTTATGTTTAAATTCAAGTTGAGTTAGGGAACAAAAGTTGGCAAAGGTCAAGTTACATTTATAAATATGCTGAATATTGGGTCAAATGTCGCTGAGCATTTCTCCCAATGCTATGGGATGATATACCTACCAAATCAAATATCTACGAGTCTAGTTTCCAATGGAACAAATCAGTAATTGATATAACATTGGAATAGAGAGATATTCACGTTTTCGTGAGACTGGCACATGCTGGTAGGTGACAAGTAGGTGCATCACCTACTTGCCAAAAGGAGAGGCCTCAATTAAAAGCTCCAAGGTCGGACAAAGATCCCTTTTAAGGGATGATTTTCTTCATATATTACACTCATAATAGAGACAAAAATCAGATGTACACCCCAACAATATTCTCCGAAAAATTCAACACAAAACCCTAAATAATTTTCTCTTCTTTTCAAGTTTTAGTTAGAGAAAAACCAAAGGGTTGAAGAATCAAGATAGGAGCTGAGATATTCGCCAAATATGGTAAGTATATTTACCTTTTTCATCCTTTTTTCGGCTGTAAAAGTAGATAAATTCATTCAATAATTGTAAGAACTCACGGGACGGTGATCGAAAGCTATGAGTTCGAGCCGTTCAACTTGTAGTGTATTGTTTTGTGGGTTGTTTCATGTTGTTGTTGGGTTGTCTATTTTGCTGATATTTTTGTAGAGTTTTGGAGCTGAAAGGGTGTGAAAAAATACCACATAATGGCAGGGTGGTTGGCTGATCGTTCATCGTTACATTTTTAGGTTGTTTGACACTACTACGGTGGTCGTTTTGTGTATGAATAGATTGGATTGTGTTGGGATGTTTTGTAGTATTTTATGGTGTATATAAGGATGGAAAATGATGTATATATATGTTTTTTTTGTTGTTGTGTTATTGTGTTATTGGTGTTATCTTGAATTTTGAGGAAGTAAGGATTATAGGGGAGATGCTGCCCATTTTAATACAAAATAAGTGTGTCGTTCTTTGAGAGATAGTCGTACCTTTCATAACTTAATGATAATATTATTATTGTTGTTGTAGATTAAGGTGCGAAGAGGAGAGTTCAACATGGTGATTGGTAATATTGTGATAAGGTATGTTAAGGTTGAATCTTTCTTTCATTTTTGCATGATCTAGTAACTACATGTGTTTGATAACGAGACATAAAGAGAAGTTCATATTCTTGAATTTATGTACATTTTCCTAGTCTCATAAGTTAAAATATTCTCCCTTATCGGGACTTCATATTCAATTTAGTTTTGTCTTCTATCAGCCAAGAGAGCAGAGAGTCTATATATATATATACAGTATTACCGTATTTTCACCACCATCGAGCTAAAACAGATGGGCAGGCCCCTATTGGGCAACTTCTGATCAGATAGTGAGTTATATACCGAGCCTACTGTGGCCGAGCGCCTACGAGCGAGCCCAAAATGGTCGAGATACAGAGCCTAGTATGGATGAGAGCCTATGGGCGAGCCTACTATTACAGAGCAGTTACACATACCGAGCCTTATAAGGCCGGGCAACTATTTTACTTACTATATTGAGAGAGTTGAGTCAGTATCAACAGGTAAGCATGTCTTCAGATTGTCTTTGGATCCCAGTTACATTCAGTTATTATATTATCAGTTCAGTTTCAACTTTCAATTATTTCCTTACATACTCGATACACTATTTTGTACTGACGTCCCTTTTGCCGGGGACGCTGCATTTCATGCCTGCATGTCCTCACTGACAGTTGGACAGACCCTCCATGTTCATGGCGGCTTCGTCGGCCTACATAATTATATATATATCAGCTTTTGGGTATGTTTACCCCTCATATGAGAGAGACGTTATTTTCAAATGATTTAGAATATGGTTCATCGGCCTAAGTTGAGGGTTACCCCTCGAGAGTTCATAATTACAGAGTGGTACGCTAGGGCCGAGTATGGCACCGGGTGCCGGACATGCCTCTTAAGGTTTGGGGCGTGAGAACTTTGCGATCGCGAAGTGTAAGATGGGATGGGGATGGATTTGTTCTACGCGAACACGAGTCTTTGGTCGCGAACGCAAAGCACTAGAGGGTCTGCTCTTCGCGAACGCGACCGGCTAGACGCGAACACGTAGCGTATTGGAGGTGGGCTGGGAATCATCGAGTTGTTCTATGCGAACGCGGGCCTACGCTCGCGAACGCGAAGGTCAGGGGGGACAAACCATCGCGAATGCGTGCAACTCTTCGCAAACGCGAAGGCCTTTTTGGCTGATGTGCATCGCGATCGCAACAGGTCTTTCGCGAACGCGATGAAGACCTTTCCAGTGATTTTAAAATAGCACAAAAATGGGACTTTGTCCCAAATTTCATATTTCATCACTAGAAATCAACCTAGGGCGATTTTTGAAGAGGGAATCCAATAACAAATCATAGGTTTGCACTCTTTAACTCGTTTTCTTCAATTCCCATCACCACCCATTGAATTCCTAGTCTAAATCTTGTTCTTTTATGGTAGAAATTAGGGATTTTGGGAGAATTGAGGATTTTGCGAATTTGGGAATTTAGATATCGATTTGGGGTCGGATTCCGGAACTAATTACATATTTGGTCTATGGGGTGAAGGGTGAATGAGTTTTGTTCCGAACCTCGAGTTTTGACCAAGCGAACCCGAGATCGATTTTTGACTTTTTGGGGAAAAGGTTGGGAAACCTATAATTATATGTTGAAACTGATTTCTTTAGCAATAATTAATGTTAGTAAGTTAATTCTGACTAGATACAGGTGGATTGGAGGTTAAATCTAGAGGAAAAACGGTGGTTGAGCTTTGAATTTGGCCGTTGGAGCGAGGTAAATGTCGTGTCTAACTTTGGCTCGAGAGATTAGGTACTATTTGACTATTTGCTACGTGTTTGGTTATTTAGTAAAATGTATAAATGAGGTGACGAGCATCTATGTGTTGTTGTCGAGTCATAACATGAGAGTGAGTCATGTTCTTGTAACTGTTGTAGTCTTTAATCATATTGTTCATGCTTAGTGTCGCGCCCCATTTTCTCGCGGAAGCGGGCTTCGACATATTACAACTCTTTTAAAATGGGTATTAAAAGAGAAGAGACGCCACCTAACGATTTTTAAGGTGCGTTAGGACACCTATTTTCAATTAACTCTGTTTTAACTACTCAATGTCGCCAAAGATTAGATAATGGCTCAAATTACCTCAAAGAGAAGGTGTTATGCACTCTTCGAGGTCCACAACTTTGGTTCCCGGCCGAATTCTAGACTATGTGGGATTATTGGGTTAAACTAATTTGTAGGTTGCTGAGTTGTGAATTAATTCTAAGTGGTCAAGTATATACATCAATTAAAAGAAATTAATTAAAACTAGTAACGGAAAGAATGTAAGATTTAAATCGTAAAAAAAAGCCTACTTAATTACATAAAAGGGGGACCTAAATTTTTAAGCCTGATGGATCAACTCCCGTGCAAAGTCTACTAAGACTTCTATAAGGAAAAGCGCAACGGCTATTCGGGAAATTTGTGTATCATGTCTATTACCCTCATTACTATCTTTAAATTGTTACCTAAAACGCACTAATTGATTCTAAAGCGTGCCTTAATAGGTCTACTCATCCCATTCCTATAGTCCAAGAGGCTTTTGACACTATTCTAAAGGGAGGATTCTAGACTTAAAGAAAAACTCAGGCTTCTATTTCTATTCTTATTAGCGTCACATAAAAGGTGCACTTAGGGACTTAAACAAGTAACACATAAAGCAAGTAAGGGCTCGTGTGGGCCTCCGAATTAAGTAAGTAGTTAAGTGATAGTTAAAGTAGTAAAATGAACTCCTATAATATACAAACTTTCCTAAACTGATACTACGTGACTCAAGTATGAGCATACGAGAATAAACATAATTAGAAAATTACTAGTAATATCGAGTAGAAGATAAAATTATTTGGGTTGAAGCATGAAGTTACGTACTCTGTTATGTAAAAGTAGATAAGAAAGATAAATTGAAACAAGATATGTCACACCTCCTTTTTCCCGCTGTAAGGGTGGGGTTATGGGGAGTTTTTCCAATTAAAGTGACATTATTGAAATGGGATTATTTATTAGTTTTCAGAGTCGCTACCCGAATTTTTTAAGGTGTTTCGGGACACCATTTATTTAAATATCCCAAATCGAGGAAGATTTTTGACTCTGTATAAAATGTTTGCGAACCAGAAATCCGGGTAAGGAATTCTGTTAATCCGGCAGAAGGTGTTAGGCATTCCCGAATTCCGTGATTCTAGCACGGTCGCTTATTGATTTATACTTGGCCAAAATTGTTTAACTACTGATTTTAATACCTATGTGCATTTTACGTTTTTACCGCTTCTTATTATTCAGCTGTATTTCAAGAATTATTTTAAGACGGGTTACGTATGCGTATACCCGTTTGAAATTGATGTGTCAAAAATCATGTCACGCGTACGTGTACACAATTCAAGACACTTGATTCAATTAAGGAAATAGTCAAGGTTGCGCAAGCGTGTTTTAGTTTAAAAATTGAGATCACGTCACGCGAACACGTACGCAATCACGGTAGTANTTTTAGTTTAAAAATTGAGATCACGTCACCCGAACACGTACGCAATCACGGTACTACTTTTGAAATCCATTCCTAAAGCATCTCTACGAGTGTTCATTTGAAATTGTATTTGTGTCACGCGAACGTGTATACAATTAATAACAATTTTATTATTATTAAGATTGTTTCGCCCAAAGTTGCACGAACGCATACCTTGATTTTAATTTTGGAAATCATAACTATGTCACTCGAATGTGTACATAATCATGATAATTTATTAAAGCGCGCCCACAACATTCTAAGCATATGTTTTGTATTTGGTTACGGGGTGATAGAGTTTTATTTATTAGATACAATCAGACCAGCATATGGATATTTATTCAATGAG
>MDKJ01205792.1:0-32383 GCA_005239525.1 Nicotiana knightiana
TGTTAAGTGTTGTATTTCACGTATTATTAGATAATGATAAAGGAATAAGGTAAATTAGATATTAATGTTGGCTTGCCTAGTGGGTTCAATGTTAGGCGCCATCACGGTCCTGACAGTGGGAAATTTTGGTCGTGACAAAGGAGAAAGGTGCACTGTTTTGAAAAAGTAAGAGCCACTTACATAAAGAAAAAACAAAAGAAAAGAAAGAAAAAAAAGTTGTATTATTGTAAAAAAAATATTCCTGATGTAATTGTGCTTGTGCTTAAAGAAGTATGGGGTAAAATACATTGATGTGAAGGTGGAGTTTTGTTTGACATAAGTACGGGGTTTGAATGTTAAAGTATATGTATTAAAGTGCTTAGGTAGGTGTAGTAACTCTTATATCTAAATGTATCCTACCCGTCCCGCAGCCTACATTACAACCAAATAAAGTCCTACTTTATCCTAGACTGAAGAAGCTCGATTAGTAGAGTAGTACACTACGGGCACGCCTATGGTGCATCTTTTGCGGCATATGAATGTTATTTCTGAGAGTGAGTGAATTCTTTCTATCTTGAGTTCCTAAGTGTTCTTAAATTTTATGGTGTGAAACTACTCTCTTTGTTGTGTGAGAGAACTTGATTCATGAAGCAAAGGTAATGTCAGTGACCTCTATGTTAGAGTAAGTTGGTGAGTTGTGAATAATGCGTGGTACTTGTGATTCAAATCTTGAGATGAAGATGTTACGCTTTTGTGCTTTGTCTATTTTAAAGATTCTTGGTGTGATGAGTTAGGAGAATTGTTTAAAAAAGTCGTGTCTATATAAAGTGTAGTTTGATTGTTCGAGGAAGAGCAATGTTTTAAGTGTGGGGTGTTGATGATATGCTATAATTACGTATTTTAGTCTCTTATTACACTCTAATTTACTGCACTTTAATTGAGTTTGAGCTTTACTCGCTAGTGTTTTGTACTAATTGTGTGTTTTATGCCTTGTAGGAGTGATTCTGAGCTATATAGATGTTATGGAATGAATTCAAAGTGATTTGGAGCTTTGAAGTCCGAGTAAAATCCCAAGGAATTAATCTGGGATCGTGTTCAGGGGTCTAATTTGATAGTTAAGAACAAACGAAGATTCGAGTAGGCATATTGCGCACTGTCTAGTAAAATAGACATAACTATTTTCCCCGAACCCCATTTGGGCTATATAATATATGGTTGGAGATCTAACTCAAAGGTATCAACTTTCGTGTTTTACATTTTCCCGAATTCCAAACGGGACAGGGTGAACAAAGCAGTCGAAACCGCGACCGCGAACCTGGACGCAGAGTGAGGCAGTGCACTAGGAAAATACCGCGCCTGGACCTCTACCGCAAACGTCCAGACCTGAAAAATTGTCCTTTTTTCGCATAGGAAAAGGTATAATTATTTGGGCCCGACCCTACTTCATATATATACATGGAAAAATTGTATTTTGAGGACTTTTGGACAGATTTGAGACACAGATTCGACCTAAGGAGGCAGAGACACAATAGGAGCAAGGCGGGGAATTCTTCTACGAGTTCTTCCTTCCTCTTCCTATTTTTCATTGTTGGTTATGACTTTTAGTATTGTATTTTTACATACTATTATGAATAGCTAATTTGTTATCTAGGGTTTTGATGGAACCTTTTGTGGGATAAATTCATGTTATGCTTTTATATAATTGATCCGTTGGATTTCTCTACTTGTTCAACTATGTTTATATTTTGGTTGGTTGAAGAGATCTCAATCGACTGTGCCTATTTAGTGTGTATTACTCGGGAGAGAGTGCGTATTTAGGTAGTTGTTGAACAACATCACTCCCGACGTATATGACGGATCAATAACGAAGGGTTTAAAGGTGGGAGTAGGGATAACGAAACCTTGGGTGCGATCTAAGTGAGCCGTACTTAATGCCAGCTGGCGTAATTCGGGAGAATATTTCTAGTAAATTATGGTAGTTACTCGGGAGAAAATTACAACAAGCAGAGCGCTCATGATCGGTAGAGAATACTTAGGAGAAATTATAGAAGACGTAGCGGGAAGGATTCCGACAATTGGGGAAATCATAACTTTAGACCTCCTTAATCTTTTCTCCATCCCGTAGTATCTTTAGTGTTAATTTGCTATTTTAATTTGTTAGTTAGTTAAATACAAGAATCTTAATATGTATAAGTTAGGAATTCAAGCTTGTATTCTTGGTGATAGTGAACAATTGTAGCTAAGTCTTAGTTCTCTGTGGGATTCGACTCCGGACTTATAAACCGGATTATATTTGCAATGACCGCTTAGTCCTTTTTATAAGGCATAATTGGGCGTGATAAAAAATAATGTTGGATTGAGTATCAGACTACTAGTGCATTGATTGCCAAGTCATCTAAAATTGACAGGTATATGTGTCAATCAACTGAATTGCAGAAATTAAGGACATAAAAACAAACTAGACTTAGTCAAACTTGTCTAACGTAGGAAATTGGGTCCATAAAGACAAAACAGAGAACTAGGTATCATTCACTTTTTCCTGCCAGGGATAAATCTTAGATTTTTCATTTTCACAGAAAAGAGTAAGAAGGATGGTAAGCAAATTGAGGAGGTTTCTATAGAGATTGCTATCGTTAATCACAGATCTTGAGTTCGAGCCTTGGAATAGAAAGGTCTATGATAAGAAGAGCTTTTTCAAATTGAAATTTCCCGATGCAAATCTAAATTAGTAAAACCTCAAAGCGAGTAGCGGATCACACCAAATAAGAATAAGAAATCAAAAGAAAGAAAGAGGTCTTAGACTATTTGTTAACTATAAAGTGTAAAAATATTTTACACAAAGTTAAAACTCATAGTTCAATGGCATTTCCTTTCTCTGTGTCTTTACACACTTTCCCTATGTTAACAGCAATAATAATAACAACAACCCAGTATAATTTCACAAGTGAGGACTGGGAGGGTGGGATGTATGCAGCCTTACCCCTACCTTGGCAGGGCAAAGACTGTTTCCGATAGACTATCGGCTAAAGAAGGTGAAAGAAACCTTGATAGAAAAGAATAGCAAGACAAACTAATTAGAAAATTAAATAGAAGATAACAACACATATGCTAAAATTTGATCTAATAAATTCAAAGTTCAATGCAACACAATCGTAATACACATTTAAAATTTGAGCAAAATATATAGGATTTCTATGAATATTTTCATGGGAAAATGTCCAAATTTATCCCTCGACTATGGTATATAGTTTACATTTATCCTCTGTTATACTTTTCTTCCAAATCTGCCCATATCGTTAATAAAATTTATAGAATTGCCCCTAACCGTAACGCCCCTCCACCTTGCCACCTGACTCCGCTAATAATTCATCAATGTCAGCAGCCAAGTCATCAAGTACCACTGACTTATACTACCCCTCCGCTTTACAGAAACCTTTCTACTCCCTCTTCTTTATTTCTTCTTCATAACCATTGGCACCACGACTGCCAGAATAGTTAACCCAAAAAAAATCATTTTTTCCCTTCTCAAAGTCCTGAAAAATCCTCATACATACTCTTCTGTTCCTCCGTACCACCCACCTTACTCAACAACCCCGTATCAAACTCTAATTCTTCTTTTGGTTTAAAATCATACTTCTTTCTTATTGCTATTTTACTCTTATTGTATCTTTATTTTAAGAACATAAAGAAGTTTAATTTATCTATTTCTTTCTATACCGGCTCCGAAAACTTTTTGTCCATCTGAGGACTACCCACATGTCTAAACCAACCAGCACACCTTCTGCTTCCGAATGACAGCAGTAAAAATGACATCAGCAACGACGACGCAGACCATTTACTTTCTGATAGTCGAAGAACCACCCACAATCTACAATTACCAACAGAGCTTCCATCAACTAATTCCGGCAACACAACTTCATTTAGCTTCTAAAATTTTGTCTATTATATGAGTTTTTCTATTACAATTTCTTCTTTAACTAATAAGTAGAATTTTTTTGATAAATTTTAGCTACGGAGTATTATATATGATTTATTGGGTGAAATGAAATTTCTCAATTTATGAACTAGATTGTTGATGCTATATGTATAAGATTAAGAAAGAAACGAGAAATAGAAACAATGCCTCTTATGGTAGAAGGCTCTACATTTTTGTTGTGCTGTTTGGACTGCAAATTTAGGAAAAGGAATGGTGTCAAGGTGAAGGAGCTATCGTACGGCTATTTGGCTAGGGCTAATAACATTAAGTCACGTGTCCAGTTGGCTAATGGTCAACTATATTTATGGGATGGGTTAATTTAGGTATGGGTCAAGTTTATGGAGATGGATTATTTTAAGATAGTGGTACTTGCTGACTTGGCTGCTGACATGAATAAATTATTAGAGGGGTCGAGTGCCAAATGTAACGACCCAACCGGTCGTTTTGAACTCTAACACGTCGTTTGGCGGGTTAAGTCCATGATCAGCTTCATTTCAGGTATTATGACTTGTGGGTATGGTCAGAATTGAATTTCAGGAAATTCGGAGTCGAATTGGAAAGAAAATTCTCATTTTGAAAGCCTTAAGTTGGAAAAATTGACTAAGATTGGATTTTTTAGTAAACGACCTCCGAATCAGGATTTGAATGTTCTAGAAGGTTTGTATGATGAATTCGGAATTGGGCGTATGTTCAGAGCAGGTTTTGGATGACCAGGGAGCATTTCAGCGTATATTGTGGAAGTTTGTATTTTCGAAGAAATTTCATAAGTCTGGGTTGAAGTGTATTTCAGTGTTATTGATGTTCTTTTGGGATTTTGAGTCTGGGAATAGCTTCGTATGGTGATTCTGGTGTTAGGAGCGTGATCGGAAGTGAATTCGGGGGTCCGTAGGTTATTTTGGAGTCATTTGGCTAAAGTTAGAAACTTTAAGATTTTTAAGATGTCCAACCGGAAGTGGAAATTTTGATATCGGGGTCGGATTTCGATTATAAAAGTCGGAGCAGGTCGGTAATGTAGAATGTGACTTGTGTGCAACATTTGGGGTCAATTGGACGTGATTTGATAGGTTTCGGCATCGAATGTAGAAGTTGAAAATTTCAAAGTTCATAAAGATTGAATTGAGTTGCGATTTGTTGTTTTGATATTATTTGGTGTGATTTGAGGCCTCGAGCAGGTCCGCATTATGTTTTGGAACAAGTTGGTGTGATAAAACGGGGTCCCGGGGGCCTCGAGTGGATTCCGGGTGGTTAATAGATCGAAAATGGAGTCTGAGGAAGGGCTGTTGCAACTGAGCATCTGGTGCTGTCCCACCTGCATGAGGAGAGCCGCAGGTGTGAGCTCCGCAGGAGCGAGAAGGGCTCGTAGATGCGAAATTTTTACTAGGTAGGCGTGGACTGCAGATGCAGTCATTTTTCTGCAAATGCGGAACCGCACCTGCGGAAGAAAAGTCGCATGTGCGAGATCAAGAGAGGTAGCCTGGGGCACGTGTGTGGGTGCGGAAGTTAATCCGTAGAAGTGGAATTCGCCGAGCTTGAGGGAAACCGCACCTGCGATGGAAATTCCACAGGTGCGGCTGCTGCTGTGATGACCCAAAAGTTCATCCCGTATATTCTATCTAATTTTGTGTTCCGAGGTCCTAAAAACCTCCTTCTATCTCACCTCGATTGGCGTGCGCAACCCGGGCGTGTAGCTGGGAAGACGTTATGTGAAAACTGATAAAAATGATAATTTTGTATTAGAAAATATAATAAAGTTGACTTCGATCAACGTTTTTGGTAAACGAACCCGGACACGTGATTTGATAGTCGCGGAGGGTCCATAGGAAAATATGGGATTTGGGCGTATGCCTGGAATCAAATTCTGAGGTCCGAAGACTGAGAAATGAATTTTTAAAGAAAATTGTTTTCTACAAAATATAATGATTTTTGAAAATGAATTGTTATATGAAACATATGGTATCGAGTCCGTATATTGGTTCCGAAACCCGTTACAGCTTCGATATGATTTATATGCATTATCTGTGAAGTTTGGTATGAAACAGACTTCGTTTGGCGTGATTCGGACCTTTAATGCAAAATTTGATGTTTAAAGAAGTTTTGAGGAATTTCATTGATTTTTGGTTTGATTCATCGTTTTAGTGCTATTTTATGTGATTTGGAATCTTGAGCGAGTCCGTATTAGGTTATAAGACTTGTTTGTACATTTAGACAGGGTCTCGGGGGCCTCAAATGTGTTTCGGATAGGTTCCGGATCCATTTTCCCTATTTTTGCATTGCCGATGTTGTTTCTGGTTTCCCTCTATGCGATCGCATAGTAGTAGCCATGATCGCATAGTGTTGCCTTGCACCCGCCCATTTTTCTCTTCACTGCGTTTGCATACAGTGGTTTGCGATCGCACAGTGTGGTCAAGGCCATTTTTTTTTCCCTATGCGATCTCAAACTTCAGCTCGCGATCACACTGTGCATTCTTGGATAGTGGTCATTTCCCTTATATGCGATCACATGAGTTTGTTCGCGATCGCATAGTACCTTTTTGGCCAGCAGCATTTTCTTCTATGTGATCGAATCCTTGTGTCCGCGATCGCAATGCATTAAATCATTGGGCAGAGTATAAACTTCCAAAAATCGGGGTTTCACCATTTTAAACATATTTTGACTTCTAGAACTCGGTTTTGGGTGATTCTTTGAGGGTTTTTCACATAAATCGAATAGGTAAGCGTTCTTCCACTGGAATTAAATATATTTCATGAATTAGTTCTTGTTTTTATCATTTAATTTTTGTTTTTAGTTGAGGAGATTGTGGATTTTTAAAGAAAACTTCAAAAATGAAAATTCATGATTTGAATGACCAAATGATATCGGAATTGGATAGATTTAGTATGGGTGAACTCGTATCGGAATGGGTAACCAAAATTTGTAAAATTTGTCGGGTTCCGAGGTACGGGCCCGGGGGTCGACTTTTATGGATTGATTATTATAATTTTGTAACGATTGAAACTTTATTATTCGGAATATTTCCTTATGCGTTTTATGTGTATTTTGAAGTTGTTTTAGTTGATTTTGAGCCGTGCAGAGGTCTTTTTGCCGGAGAAGTCTATTTTTGAGTACCGGATTGTCGTCTTTGAGGTAAGTATCTTTTCTAACCTTGTGTGGGGGAACTACCCCTTAGGATTGAGTCTTCCCTATTGATTGTAGTCTGAGTATGCAAGGTGACGAGTGTGGACTCATACTTATTTGCAATTAGGTTTCCTATTTAGGATTCGAAGATTCTTATATTACATGTGTATGATTTGTAATTGTTACATTTGAATCCTTGGGCGTTAATTTCATCCCTTCCTGTTTAAATTAGAATTACTTCTTTTTGGATTCTTTCGTTGGCTATCTGACTTTACTTGACTTAACTGAGTATTCTACTTTTGTTATCATCATGCTATATTTTATTCCTAGCTTGCCTAATTGACTATAATTAGTGTCATTTAGCCTTATAGTTGACTAGTCGTAGTTGGAACATCTATTTGTTGGAGTCAAGCATGCCCGTGAGTCTTACATTGTGATTTATATGACTATTCCCTTAAGTGCCACTTAGGTCTAATTGTTAGACATTTATGTTATTGGTATTTCCTTGATGTTGCATATTATTGTGCCTTTGTTTAAGCTGAGTGTTATCCGTGAAGTTAACTGTTTAGGTGAGATTGGTTATAGTTGTTTCCCTTGCCGGGATGTTATGGTTTCTATTACTGTTTATGTTGTTAATGATATGGTTTGTATTGTTGACTCCCTTGCATGGATGTGATGGTTTCCATTACTGTTTATGTTGTTAATGATATTGTTTGTACTGTTGACTCCCTTGTCGGGATGTTGTGGTTTCTATTACTGGTGATGTTGTTAATGATATTGTTTGTATTGTTGACTCCCTTGCCGGGATGTGGTGATTTATGGGTCATATTTTTTGTTTTTCCTTTCCAAATTGTTGTTTCTGATATTGTTTGGGTGAGGAAGAGTGTAAAGCACAAAGGGTGATGCCGTGTATTGTGAGGATGAGTGTGTTAAAGCACGAAGGGTGATGCCGTGCCATGTTATGATATTAAAGCACGAAGGATAATGTCGTGCCATGTTATGATATTAAAGCACAAAGGATAATGTCGTTTCATGTTATGATATTAAAGTACGAAGGATAATGTCATGTCGTATCTATTTATTTATTATGAGGATTAGAGTAAAAGCACGAAGGGTGATGTCGTGCACTTGTTTTGGTGAGAATGAGAGTAAAGCACAAAGGGTGATGTCGTGCACTTGTTTTGGTCAGAATGAGAGTAAAGCACGAAGGGTGATGTTGCACACTTGTTTTGGTGAGGATGAGAGTAAAAACACGAAGGGTGATCTCGTGCACTTGTCTTTGCATTTTATTTCGTTGTTCTAAATTTAGATATTCCTACTGATCTCTTACTGCATTTATTGGCAGGATTTGATATTCCTCATGTACGGCATGGTAATTTCTGAGTTAGAGACTGGTTCCGGTGGATAAATCATGAAGATATTTTGGTCAAGGGATTTTATTGAAAAGTATCATTGAGAAAGCAATGGTTTTAAATGATTATATTTGAATGACTTATACATCGAAGGTATATTTGAAAAGCACTAGTCTTGCCTAAAATGATATTTGGAAGTCATTTATTGGGAAAGCATCTTTGAGAAGTTTCGTATTTTGAAAGAAACTATGTTTTACGTAATTCTCTCTATTAAATATACGTATATCTACTTTTGGAGAAAATATATTTTCAAAGGAAACTCTTCCATACTAATATGATTTTATTTGTAAAAGTTTTTCATATGAACTGTTGTTTAAAGATTTCCACCAGTTTATGGATTTTAGTAGCTAAGGCCCGATGTGAACAAACCTATGTAGAGTTGAGTTATTGGTGTTCTCTATTGTATTGTGTTTCCTATCGGTATGGCTTGTTTTGTTGTCCATCTTTCTGGGTACTTTTGTGTTGTTTCGTGATTGATTTCTGTAATTGCCTTCCGCTTTATATTGTCATTGTTGTAAATTATTCCGTGAAGTCTTAGATAGATGTAACGTTCGGTCATTTCTACATTCATGCTATTTATCTTGTAGACCAGTGGTGTCTTGACTAGTCCTCGTCACTACTCCACCGAGGTTAGTCTTGATACTTACTGGGCACCACTATGGTGTGCTCATACTACACTTCTGCATATTTTTGTGAGCAGATCCAGGTTCATATTGTAGTAGTTGTGTGGATGATTTCCGAGGAGAGTCAAGGTAACCTGCTGCTGCGTTCCCAGGCGTCGGAGTCACCTTCTTTGTATCTATTTCCAAGCAGTTTTACTTAGAAGTTGTAGAAGATTCGTAAAGCTTATGACTTGTACTGCCGGTTTTGGGAAAGTTTGTACATTCTGTTGAGATTCTATATCAAGACTGCTAGTTTTCCTTTATTTATTGTTGATATTCAGTAACTGCTAGGCTTACCTAGTCCCTAAGACTAGGTGCCATTACGATACCCAACGGAGGGAAATTGGGTCGTGAAAAGTTGGTATCAGAGCTCTAGGTTCATAGGTTCTACGAGTCATAAGAGAGTTTAGTAGATTCTTGCGGATCAGTGCGGAGACGTCTGTACTTATCTTCGAGAGGCTACGGAACTATTAGGACAATTTAACTTCATTCATTCCTATCGTGCGAGTTTATTGATCTTGAAGTTTGAAATTATCGTTCCATTTTCTCACCGATGGTGAGGACACGAGCGACGGTTCCTGATGATGTTACCCCGAAGCAAGTGCCGCAAGGGGTCAGAGACAGGGGCCAACGAGGAGCACGTGTCGCAGTTAAGATGCCTACCAGAGAAGTCGTTGAGGAGTCGCCAGTAGTTCTAGTTGAGGGGCAGGTACTATAGGTGCCTGTTGCTACCCCGAACTTCAGGAGGCCTGGGCATAGTATTGAGTACAGTTGGTACGTTGATTCAGGCAGCGTTGATTTTAGTGCACCAGTTGCTTCACGTATCAGGGGAGGAGTTCAGACTCCCACAGCCTACACTCCAAAGCAGCAAGATCACATTGGTCAGGTAATCGTTGTCGTGACAGCACGGCATCTGGTTTCAGTTCAGCCGTGGTAAGGGTAGCAGCATCGGAGGAATAATACCTTGAACTTGAGAGGTACAGGAAGTGCCACCCTTCTATCTTTCAGTGGATTGGCGGCAGATGGTGCCCAGGGTTTCCGGGAGGAGTGTCACTATATTCTTCGTACTTTGGGTAATGTGGAGATGAGCGGAATTGCTTTGTCGCATCTCAAGTTCAGAGTAGTGGGTGGATTAGTTGTGGCGGCATATGAGTTTGGGTGACCTGGCCGACTTAGCTTTATTAGCATGGATTCAGTCTTTTGGAGATGCTTTGAGAGAGGTTGCACCTCAGTTCCTTCGGGATGTACAGCGCGCTGAGTTTGAGCAGTAGCGTCAGGGCGCTATGTCACTATTGGAGTATGTCGTTAGATTCAGTGAGTTGGATAGATATACACCTCGTTTGGTTGTTTCAGTTAGGCTATGAGTCCGTAGAGTTTGGAGATATTCAGACATGATATTCGGTTCAGCGGGACTCGATAGTTAGAGTAGGATGCGTCGTTTTAGCAAGTAGTGGGGATCGCTATCCGGTTAGAGAGCATGTAGGACTGGGAGCGAGAGATCATACGAGATCAGGGAGAGAGTTCAGGGAGGCAATGAGGCCTCGTAGATCGGGGGAATCTACTGGTCCGTATTATGGAGGCAAGGTACGAAACGGTAGAAGTTTTGTGGGTCAACCAGTTCAGTTTGCATTACCAGCTTCGCATGGGATTTCAGGTACTCATGGGTCTCAGAGGGTTCGTATTGTGTGTTTTTCCACAGCCTTGACGGCAGCGAGATTGTTTTCAGTGTGGAGATATTAGCCACAGGGTGAGAGATTGTCCCAAGATTCAGGTAGGTGTGGGGTAGCAGGGTATTCAGGTGAGTAGAGGGCGCCTAAGAGGGGGAGGCCCAACCCGTTGATGTGTTGAATATAGTAGGACGGAGGCCGATGTGCCAGATATTATCACATATGTATGTTTTGATGTGTTAGTTCCCTTATTTGTTGTTATATTTATGAGTGAGTTCCATGCTTTGCACTCCATTTTGTGTTTACTCCTGCTGGGAGATTCTATGAGTAGTAGCCCATGTCTATCATTGTTTTATTCATGCTTGATAATAGTGACACTGGAAGTAAGTCCCTGTTGTTCTTCATGGTAAGCTTTATGTGATTTTCATGAGTATTTTGCTTACGAGTTGTGATTTGATACCCCAATGAGATGGAAGATCAGCTAGCGTTATGATTTTATCAGCTGAGATGAATTAGTGGAGGAATTTCAATTGGTATGATATATTTTTGGTATGTGATTCAGAGTTGAGGCCGAGGTCCTCGTGATATTTGTGATTCGATATGTTTAGACCGGGCTGAGTACCGTAGTGGGAATTTTATCAGGATAGTATCCTTGTGATTTGTTCATATGCTTTGCTTCTTCCTTGTTATATTGCTGTTGGTTAGTCCGTATTGATAGAGAGTTGTGACTATGGGCTTGTTTGATAGTTCATTTATATGTTTCTATTTTCATATTCAGTCTTTTCGTTATCTGTTTCTTTAGTTTAGTTTGCGGGATGTGTTCCCGGTGGTGTCAGTTGTGGCTGGTGACTCAGATGTTTAATAATGAAGTCTTCGTGTTCATTGCATCATTATCAGTGTTATGGGGTTTGGAAAATAGAGTTCTTTCAGATGTGGGGCTAATTGCCAATGTCAAGTTGGTTTCGGGCAGCTATTGTGATCAAAAGTGTTATATGAGCCTATGTGTGATGTACTATGTTGTGTGGTCGTACCTTGTGGGTGTAGTCATGAGCTGATGCAGCTGATTGAGGCTAACGCCGGATATGGATTTAGAATCGGGCCTTTTGTAAATGAGTAGAGGGTGAGAAGTAGAGGTATGAGGCTTATCGGTGGTGATGTGAAGGCTATATTGCGGTTGTGATTGTATCATCGGGCTTATGAGGGTTTGGGTGACATGGGATCACCGGCGGGTATGTTTTAGAAGTGTACCATCAGTGATTGAATGAGTTCAAGGTGAATCTTGGAACGTTCGAGGACGAACGTTTGTTTAAGAGGGGGAGGATGTGATGAACCAAAAGGTTATCCCGTATATTCTAGATAATTTTGTGTTCCGAGGTCGTGAAAACCTCCTTCTACCTCACCTCGAATTGCCTGCGCAGCCCGGGCGTGTAGCCGGGAAGCCTTTATGTGAAAAACTAATAAAAATGATAATTCTGTATTAGAAAATTCAATAAAGTTGACTTCAGTCAACATTTTGGTAAACGGACCTGGACCCGTGATTTGACGGTCCCGGAGGGTCCATAGGAAAATATGGGACTTGGGCGTATGCCTGGAATCAAATTCCGAGGTCCCAAATCCGAGAAATGAATTTTTAAAGAAAATTGTTTTTTGAAAAATATAAAGGTTTTTGAAAATGAAATGTTATGTGAAACATGTGGTATCGGGCATGTATCTTGGTTTCAGAGCCCGATACAGGTTCGATATGATTTATATACGTTATCTGTGAAGTTTGGTATGAAATAGACTTCGTTTGGCGTGATTCGGACCTTAAATGAAAATTTTGATGTTTAAAGAAGTTTTGTGGAATTTCATTGATTTTTGGTTTAATTCATCGTTTTAGTGCTATTTTATGTGATTTGGAACCTTGAGCGAGTCCGCATTAGGTTATAAGACTTTTTTGTGGATATAGACGGGGGCCTCGGGTGTGTTTCGGATAGGTTACGGGTCCATTTTCCCTATTTTTGCACTGCTCATGTTGTCTGGTTTCCTTCTATGCGATCGCATAGTAGTAGCCGCGATCGCATAGTTTTACCTTGCACCCGCCCATTTTTCTTTTCACTACATTTGCATACATTGTTTCGCGATCACACGGTGTGGTCAAGGCCATTTCTTTATCCCTATGCGATCGCACACTTCAGCTCGCGATCGCACTGTGCATTCTTGGATAGTGGTCATTTCCCTTATATATGATCGCATGAGTTTGTTCACGATCGCATAGTACCTTTTTGGCCAGCAGCATTTTTTTTCAATGCGATCGCATCCTTGTGCCCGTGATGGCAATGCTTTAAATCATTGGGCAGAATATAAACTTCCAAATATCGGGGTTTCACCATTTTAAACATATTTTGACTTCTAGAACTCGGTTTTGGGCGATTCTTTGAGGGTTTTTCACACAAATCGAATGGGTAAGTGTTCTTCCACTAGAATTAAATATATTTCATGAATTAGTACTTGTTTTTATCATTTAATTTGTGTTTTGGGTTAAGGGGATTGTGGGTTTTGACTTCAAAAATGAAAATTCATGATTTGAATGACCAAATGATATCAGAATTGGATAGATTTAGTATGGGTGAACTCGTATCGGAATGGGCAACCGGAATTTGTAAAATTTGTCGGGTTTCGAGGTGCGGGCTGGGGGTCGACTTTTGGGTCGATTTTTATAATTTTGTAAAGATTGAAACTTTAATATTCGAGATAGTTCCTTATGTGTTTTATGTGTATTTTGAAGTTGTTTTAGTTGATTTTGAGCCGTCCAGAGGTCTTTTTGCCCGAGAAGTCTATTTTTGAGTACCGGATTGTCGTCTTTGAGGTAAGTATCTTGCCTAACCTTGTGTGGGCGAACTACCCCTTAGGATTGAATCTTCCTTGTTGATTGTAGTCCAAGTATGCGAGGTGACGAGTGTGTACTCGTACTTATTTGCAATTAGATTACCCTTTTAGGATTCGTAGATTCTTTTATTACCTGTGTATGATTTGTAATTGTTACATTTGAATCCTTGGGTGTTAATTTCATCCCTTCCTGTTTAAATTAGAATTACTTATTTTTGGATTCTTTCATTGGCTATCTGACTTTACTTGAGTTAACTGAATATTATACTTCTCTTATCATCATGCTATATTTTCTTCCTAGCTTGCCTAATTGACCATAATTAGTGTCATCTAGCCTTATAGTTGACTAGTCGTAGTTGGAAAATCTATTCGTTGGAGTCAAGCATGCCCGTGAGTCTTATATTGTGATTTATATGACTATTCCCTTAAGTGCCACTTAGGTCTAATTGTTAGACATTTATGTTATTGGTATTTCCTTGATGTTGCCTATTACTGGGCCTTTGTTTAAGTTAAGTGTTATTCCGTGAAGTTAAGTGTTTAGGTGAGATTGGTTATAGTTGTTTCCCTTGCCGGGATGTTATGGTTTCTATTACTGTTTATGTTGTTAATGGTATGGTTTGTGTTGTTCGGGATGTGATACTTTCCATTATTGTTTATGCTGTTAATGATATTATTTGTACTGTTGACTCCCTTGTTGGGATGTTGTGGTTTCTATTACTGGTTATGCTGTTAATGATATTGTTTGTATTGATGACTCCCTTGTCGGGATGTGGTGATTTATGGGTCAAATTGTTGGTTTTTCCTTGCCAAACTGTTGTTCTTGATATTTTTTGGGTGAGTAAGAGTGTAAAGCACGAAGGGTGATGTCGTGTATTGTGAGGATGAGAGTGTTAAAGAACGAAGGGTGATATCGTGCCATGTTATGATATTAAAGAACGAAGGATAATGTCGTTCAATGTTATGATATTAAAGCATGAAGGATAATGTCGTGCCGTATCTATTTATTTATTGTGAGTATGAGAGTAAAAGCACCGAGGGTGATGCCATGCACTTGTTTTGGTGAGAATGAGAGTAAAGCAGGAAAGGTGATGCCGTGCACTTATTTTGGTGAGGATGAGAGTAAAAGCAGGAAGGGTGATGTCGTGCACTTGTCTTTGGATTTTATTTCGTTGTTCTAAATTTGGATACTCCTACTGATCTCTTACTGCATTTATTGGCAATATTCCTCATGTACGGCATGGTAATTTATGAGTTACGAACATAGTTCCGATGGATAAATCTTGAGGATATCTTGGTCAAGGGATTTTATTAAAAAGTATCATTGAAAAAGTAATGGTTTGAAATGATTATATTTGAATGACTTATACATCGAAGGTATATTTGAAAAGCACTAGTCTTGCCTAAAATGATATTTGGAATTTATTTATTGGGAAAACATCTTTGAGATGTTTCGTATCTTGAAAGATACTATGTTTTACGTAATTCTCTCTATTAAATTACTTATATCTACTTTTAGAGAAAATATATTTTCAAAGGAAACTCTTCCATACTAAAATGATTTTATTTGCAAAAGTTTTTCATATGAACTATTGTTTAAACATTTCCACCAGTTTATGGATTTTAGTAACTAAGGCCCGATGTGAACAAACCGATGTAGAGTTGAGTTATTAGTGTTCTCTATTGTATTGTGTTTCCTTTCGGTTTGGCTTGGTTTGTTGTCCATATTTCTTGGTACTTTTGTGCTGTTTCGTGATTGATTTCTGTAATTGCCTTTCGCTTTATATTGTCATTATTGTAAATTATTCTGTGAAGTCTTAGATAGATGTAACATTCGGTCATTTCTATATTCCTTCTATTTATCTTGTAGACCAGTGGTTTCTTGACTAGTCCTCGTCACTAGTCCATCGAGGTTAGTCTTGATACTTATTGGGAACCGTTGTGGTGTGCTCATGCTACACTTCTGTACATTTTTGTGTGCAGATCCAGGTTCATATTGTAGTAGTTGTGTGGATGATTGACGAGGAGACTCAAGGTAACTTGTTGTTGCGTTCGCAGGCGTCGGAGCACCTTTTTTGTATTTATTATTCATACATTGTTGTATCTATTTCCAAACAGTTGTACTTAGAAGTTGTAGAAGATTCGTAGAGCTTATGACTTGTACTAGCAGTTATGGGAAAGTTTGTACATTCTGTTGAGATTCTATATCAAGACGGCTAGTTTTCCTTTATTTATTGTTGATATTCAGTAACTGCTAGGCCTACCTAGTCCCTAAGACTAGGTGCCATCACGATACCCTACGGAGGGAAATTGGGCCGTGACAGGTGCACCGCAGGTGCGAAGAATCGCTGGGAAGTGTGTATTTTAAGATGGGGTTTGGCCATTTTTCAGTCATTTCTCACTTTGGTTGGGCGATTTTGGAGCCTTGAAGAGAGGGGATTTCATCATCTTCTATGAGGTAAGTAATTCTTGCAAGTATTAGGTTAAATACATGATTTCATGAAGATTTAAACATGGAAATTAGTGGAAATTGTGGGTTTTGGGTAGAAGACCTAGAAATTTATATTTTTGGATTTTTGGCCACGAATTTGGGCATGGAATTGGGAATAAGTTATATAATTGAGTTCGTAAAGTTATGGGTAATCTTTATCTTCGAAAATTTTCGGAATCCGGGCACGTGGTCCTGATGGTGATTTTATCGAATTTTCTAGCGGAGTTGGGAATTTATATAATTTGAATTGTTATAAGTATTAGAGTATATTTTCATTGGTTTGCCTGTTATTTGGATAGTTTTGGGGTGTTGTGCATCAATTTGAGTCATCGGAAGGGCTTGGAAGCCGGTTATGAATCTTCGGAGCGAGATAAATCTCCTTTCTAACCTTGTAAAGAGGAATTGTCCCCATATGTGAAATAATCAATCTTGTGCTACTATTTGTGGGGGCTACGTACGCACGAGGTGACGAGAGTCCGTGCGTAGCTACTATTATGCTTATGTCCGGGTATTCTAGGACCCAAAAGCATGTTTTATTTGCGTACTTGTAACCTGATTGATGAAATTAAAGTGTTTAAACCTTATCGAACTTGGTAAATGAAAATCTAGAAAAGATTTAAATACTATTTTTGTGACCATTAAAAGAGAAATTGTCATTTTCTTGGGTACTTGTTTCCCGATGTAGTCGGGGTGGACTGTTTGAATGTTTATGATTATGTGTGCCCTCTTCGCAATTTATATTCCGCGAGCGGGGTGATTTCTTCCACTACTCTCATGGAAGCGGGATGTACGCCACAACAGGTTAATAGATGCATCTATGGTTCGCGCTGTTCGACCCTTTGACAGTGCACATTTTACATTTATGTTGGTTCAGGTCGTTCGACCCTCGGGATTTCCTGTGCATGATATTTGCTGGATAACATCTGTGATTTGAACTGTTTAATTGTCTTAAGATATGAGTTGTTAATTGAAATGATGGAAACTGAGATTTATAATTTATGGAAGAAGTTGTCCTTTCATGTTGTTATTTGTTATCAAATTATAACATCTATGTTTAGCATCACACTTGTTTTTATTAATTTGACCTCTAGTAAGTGTCAAAGTCGACCTCTCGTAACTACCTCTTCGAGGTTAGGCGGGATACTTAATGAGTACATGTTGTTTTCCTACTCATACTACATTTGTTGTGCATTTTGTTGCACAGGTACATGTATATCTAGTGGCCCCGCTTGGCGCCGTGGCATGGTTCATATGGGGACTTGGGTGAGCTGCACCTCTCGAGACGACCTGCAGCTAGCAGAGTCTCCTTCAACGTATTGAGTTGTACTTTCTTTACCGTCTCGTTTGTATTATGGACAGTTATTGTATTTCATTTGTTTTTTCTTAGAAATTGCTTGTGCGCTTGTGAAACCGTGTTCTGGGATGTATTTGTTAATTGAGGTGTTAAAACCTTGTTATTTACTCAGTAAATTTTTATCTATTTTCATATAATGAAATGAAAAGTAACAGTTTTAAAATAATAAAATAGGAACTTAATTAACTAATGAGTGTTGGCTTGCCTGACTGTGGTGTCCGACGCCATCACAATCTTAATGGATTTTTGGGTCGTGACACCAAAGTCGAGGGGCGTTAGGGTTAGGGGAAATTCTGAAAAGTTTATTAACGGTAGGGGTGAATCTGGTCGAAAAGTATAACGGGGGACAAATATAAACTATTTACCATAGTAAAGAAATAAATCTGGACCTTTTCCCTATTTTCATTATACTGAGATCTCTAACATTCTTCAGGAATATAAAACATGGAATCTCACTAATTAAGTAGTGTCAAAAATCAAACTATAAAAAAGTAAACAAATAACTAAGATATGGGGATTCAAAATAGGAAAAATGGTCATATTTACCCCTACACTCTTCAAAAAGGGTTACATTTGCCCTTCATTATACTTTTTGGATCTATTTATCCTTACCGTTATACCTTAGGATCATATTTTTCCTTCATCCGTTAAATCCCCATGTCCCGCCTTTGTTTTCTACATGGCGCCTATGTGGATTTCTTTTCTTCCCAATTTAAAGATGATTTCCTATTTAAGATAATTTAACCCGCTCACCTGATTAAACCCGACACACTAACTAAAATAAGTTGAAATCCTAATTCTTAAACCCCCCACTCGTCCATCTCTCTTCTCCGGGTCAGCTCCATGTTTTCCGACGAGCGAGAAAATTTTGGATAGTGAGTGAACGAAACTATAACATTATCTCTAATTGATTTATTTAATTATTTCACCGTTGTCTATGTTAATTTGTTTCCCTTTAATATTTAGTTAGGATACATGAATCACTCAATGATATTTTGTAGTATTTGTAGAGGTATAACTCTGTAAAGTCTAAATCGGGTCAATTGACCATGATATTGATCCACGAAAAGCACTTTACTGATATAATATTTACGAAAATTACGCGAAATGCACAACATCGATATAGCAGCGGCAATGTATTGGCGTCCAAGAGTCAAAATCACTAATCTAACATAGCTCACAATTATTGCAGTAACCAAACTAAATTACGAGAAGTTGCACTACAGTGGAGTTAATGACAAAGGTCAGTGCTTAAAATAGAACACTGACAGAAGCCTAAAAATCGGAGAAAATTTTCAAGTTATTTAAGAAAATGTCAAGATGAGTGATGTTTTGAATAGCGACTGTAGGCGAGACCTGAACCGAGTTGTCGCCTTCGGATGAATTAGAGGTAACATTATAGCTTCGTTCACTCATTGTCCAGAATTTTCTCGCTCGCCGGAAAACATGGAGCTGGCCCCCAGTAAGAGAAATGGACGAGTTAGGGGTTTGGGAATTAGAATTTCGATTTATTTTAGTTAATGGGTCGGGTTTAATTGGGTGAGCGGGTTAAATTATCTTAAATAGGTGACCTCTTTTAAATTGTGAGAAAAAGAAATCTGCATAGGCGCCATGTAGGAAAATAAAAGTGGGACATGAGGATTTAACGGATGAGGGGAAAATATGATCTTAAAGTATAGCAGTAAGGACAAATATATCAAAACAGTATAACGAAGGGCTAATGTAATCCTTTTTGAAAACTACAGGGGAAAATATGACCCTTTTCCGAAGACAGAAACCTAACACTAGTAGATGGAACTTGTACAAGCTCGTGAGCCACATCCATGAATTCAAGTACCCCTCCTTCTTTACACTTCAATAAAAGCCTTTCTGCATCTTCCTTTTTCATCAATATTTTCACTTTAACCCCATTATTTGCATGATCATGAAAAGAAGTACTAGTATTCTTTTTCTTTTCCTCGTCATTGCTTTCTTCTTCTGCTAGATGTTGATATTTAGGTTCAAGATCAAATTTGACTTGTTTCTTGATTTTGGGCTTCTTGTTAATATTTAGCTCATCCCTGCATACATAAGTAGTAGGAGTAGTAGTACTACTTTAAACGTTGGTTTTTCTTCTAGAGTTACTTCTTTCACTAAACCGCATTTCCTTTAGCAAAGAACTAGCAAATCCCAAAATTATTTTCACCATTTTTAATATATATTGTACAAGGAGAAAGCTAGGAAAATTGAGAATAAAGGAATTTTTTGTAAAACAAAAGGAGTTGTAGAGAGGAGGATGAAGAAAAAGGGGTAATGAATAAGTATTTAAATAGATGAGTTAAGTTTGGACGGAGTCAATGAAGTGAAATTGGGGGCAGCCACAGTGACTGTGACAGTGGAGAAATTAATTAATACTTTTGTTTTTCAATGGTATATATGGAAGTATTTGAGCTACTTTTAGAGCCCGTTTGACCATGAACTTTTTTTCACTTTCTTCAAAATTAGTGTTTGGCCATAATATTTGTAATTTTCACTTGAATATGAATTTTAGAATTTTTCGAAAATTTGAAAAATCCCGAAAATTGTTTTCCAAATTCACTCAGATCACTCACAAAAAATAAAAAATAACCCAAAATTATATTCATGTCCAAACACAACTATAATTTTCAAATATCATTTTCACTTACAAAAAAATTTTAATACTTTTTTTCAGAATTTTACAATTCTTATGTCCAAACGCCCACTTAAGTTTTAATTAGGAGCAGGCCAGGTGGATGAAAGGTGATTCAGCAAAATTTGAAAATTATACTATACATATAAGGTTAAATTTTGTTTCATGTATGCATAGTTAATGTTGAATCCCCTTTGTTTCTTTGCGTATTCTTTTTTAAATTTCATTGGTGAAAATTATGTTTTCGCCGCTACTTTTATATTATTTATTATAAATATATAGAAGAAATGATGAATAATAATAAATTACTTTACTTTTATTTTTCAATAATATGTACATATGCAAGTATTTGAGCTACTCTTAATTAGGGTGGAGCTAGGTGTTGAAGGTGATTCAGACGAACCCCATCATCGAAAATTACAGTATACATATAAGGTTAAATTTATTTTCATCTATATATAATAGATGTTGAATCTTTTTAAATTTTTGTATTTTTTTAAATTTTATTTTTCATCTATTTAGTGAAAATCATGCTTCCGTCAGTCTTTTTAATGTTTATGTATAAAGAAGGAATGATGAAAAATAATAATTAAATAGTCGATTCCTTGTGAAGAATTAAGAGGTCCTTTATAGCAGTAAGTGAAATTGGACTAGGTCTATGGAAATTGAAAGTGACATACATCTTTTTTTTTTTTTTTTTTTTTTTTTTTTTTTTTTTTTTTTTTTTTTTTTTTTTACTTTATTTACTGGATATTTATTCAATAGAAAACATAACTAGGGGTTACAATAGATATGATCCTGGGGATCGTTACTAGTTGATGATGATAATCCATGCATGTCATGCTGATTACCAATTTTTGCTAGTTGGCTACAGGTAAAAATAGAGGGGCAATTTTGGAGCTCCATATTCATCATCTATGTCAAGGTAAGTGATTCCCACCTATTGCAAGTTAAATACTTGGATTATATATAGATTTTAACATGGAATTTTATGGAAAATTAGTGAAAATTTGGGGTTTTGGGAGAAAACCTAAAAACTTGGTATTTTTGGATATTGACCACGAATTTGGGCGAATTAAGAATAAATTATATATTTGAGTTCGTGATTTTACGAGTAATGTTTATTTTCAAAAAGTTTCTAAATCCGGACACGTGGGCCCGAGGGTGATTTTTATCGACTATTCGATCGTGGTTAGAAATTGTTATAAATTGGATTATAATCTGTATTTGAGTATATGTTTATGGGCTTGCACAATTATTGGCTATTTTTGGGGCGTTGTAAATCAATTTGAGTCGTCGGAAGGGCTTGGAAACCGGCTATGGAACTTCGGAGCGAGGTAAGTCTCATTTCTAACCTTGTAAGAGGTAATTGTGCTCATAGGTGAAATAATTAATTATGTGCTACTATTTGTGGGGCTACGTATGCGCGAGGTGACGGGATTCCGTGCGTAGCTACTATTATGCTTATGTCCGGGTAGTCTAGGACCCAAAAGCATGCTTTACTTGTCGTACTTGTAGTTTTACTGATAAATTTAAATGCTTAAATTATATCTAATTTGAAAAATGAATTTCTAAAAAGATTAAACACCATCTTCTTGACCATTAAAAGAGAAATTATCATTTCCTTGGGTAAATGTTTTCCTCATGAAGTCTGGATTTACTGTATGACTGTGTGTATCTATGAGTACATGCGTCGCATGTATGATTCCTGGGCGGGATAAATCTACTATTTATATTTGACCACGTCTCATGTATGATTCACGAGCGCGGTAATAGACGCATCTATGGTTCGTGTCGTTCGACCCTCCGATAGTGCACAATTTAAAGATTATTGGATCGGGCCGTACGACCTCGACATTATTTGTGCATGCTATTTGCTTGGTACTTTCTGTGATTTGAACTGCTTAAATTCCTTGTAACTTGTTAACTGAAATGACGGAAACTGAAATTATATCTATGAAAGAATATGTCACTTCCTGTTGTTATCTGTTATTTAATCATGACATCCATGCTTAGCGTCACATAATTATATTATTTTGACCCTAGCAAGTGTCAAGTCGACTCCTCGTCACTACCTCTTCGGGGTTAGGCGGGATACTTATTGGGTACGCGTTGTTTTCATACTCATACTAAAGTTGCTATACATTTTGATGTATAGGTACATGTTTGGATTATGGCCTTGTGGCGCAACGACGTGGTTGCTACGAGGACTTAGGTGAGCTGCATCTTATGAGTCGATCCGTAGCCAACAGAGTCTTCTTCTGAGTACTTGTGTCTTCCTTTCTGTCCAAATATTCCGGACAGTTGTTTTATTTTATTTTTACTTCCTAGTAAAAGCTCATGCGCTTGTGACACCGGATTTTGGGATGATTATGGGATATTTTGTACTGAAATTTGAAAACGTTAATATTATTCCTTAAATTTTGTTTGTTACTAGTTAAATTGAAGGAGGTTTATGTTTTTAGAAGAACTAAAATGAGAAATTTAATTTACTATTTAGTGTTGGCTTGCTTGAGAGTGGTCTCCAGCGCCATTATGACCTTTAGGGGATATTGGATCGTGACAACATGGTATCAGATCACTAGGTTCCCTTAGGTCTCACGAGTCATGAGCAAGTCTAGTAGAGTCTTGCGGATCGATACGGAGATGTCTGTACTTATCTTCAAGAGGCTACAGGGCTGGTAGGAGCAATTCTCGTCTTGATTCCTCATCGTGCGGTTTGATTCCCTTGAGTCTTATGCCTTTATTTCCTTTCTATTCAATCCTATGCGACGTGAAGCTCTTGTTATCAAATGGGAACCGAGGAATTTTAATGATACTACAGATATGGTGCAGGATGCTACTCCCTGCATAGTTGGTTGGGGCTATTTTCGTCGCCTTGCGGAAGGATATTCTGTCATTTCATCTCGGTAGCTGCACTTCTGAGAGCTTTAAGGCTATGCACAGGTTGTTATGATGCTCATAAACGTTTATCACACGGTATTGATGTTATGGTAGGATGTTTGCCTTTGTGTCGGGGCAGCTAATGACTTGAAAGGAGGTCTACTCAGTGCGTGATTCAGAAATTCAATATTTTATTTTCGGTCGAGGAAAGACAATCGAAATATGAATGTTCAGGTTTAGGCTGATGGAGTAACGAGATTTGGTATGTTCGAGCATGGTGAAGTTTTCATCTACGATGTGGCATCGTCGTCCATGACCAAATGTGTTGAATTTGTCGGTGTTATGGTCTTCTACAATTCGCCTTTCGGGCAGGGTATTTTGAAATGGTATTGGAGGAGCGGTTCTCAGAGACAACAAAGTGTGGCGATTTCGGGACCGAATTGGCCCTTCTAGTATTGATGGCTCGAGAAAGATAAACTTCTAAGGGGTTTAAAGTTAGTAGTGATCTAGTGGTGCAAGTGCTACAGAGATAGATTTTTTATTTAAGGCAACATCTGGGCAGCGAAAGATGAGGAAGGTCATGTGGGAAGTGTTTTGTGGTGATTAAACTTCTTGAAAGCCAAGTGTGAGAGGAAGGAGTCGAGTAGTTGCTTAAGGGAGCGAGTTGGACCAAAGTTGGAGAGTGGCAGAGTTGCATATGAGTTCTATGATAGGATGACTACACACCTTGAGTGAAGTTTGGAAATTTTAGTGGACGGTGATTGGGTCCAAGATGTTGGGTATTGTATGGCGGATGACTGGATGCAACAGGAAGGAATTGCTTGGCATGAAAAAGGAATCAATATGACTTTAAAGTGGAAGATATTGTCGCACATTTAGTTGATGTCCATAATGAGTGAACGGTCTGGTTCGGTTGGTGATTGAGAAGGGGCTCAGGATGGGTTATTGATGTCGTAGTGATTGTACCCCGTGCAACGAGATTGGAAGAATGCAGCATGTAATTTCCACAGGTGGCTTATTTGCTGTGAGCAGGTCAGCGGTAGTGTGGTTGGCGATTTTTTTTACAAAGGATTCCACTGACTATCCAGTAAAAGGTCGGATATGTGAATGTTTCTAGATATTCAGAGTGTTCGTGAAATGCTACCAGAAGGATTTCGAGAAATTTGGCGGGTTGGTTGTGCAAGGTCATGTCAACAATGAAGAAGGCATCCTGGTGGATTCTGGTGTTGTGTAATAATAGCTTCAAGCTAAGTGGGAGAGTCCCACCTCCTACGATTGGGTTGCATGATTATCTACTTGTGAGATTTCGGGTTATCGGCGTATTGGTAAGTTAATACAAATAAGGATAAAAAAGAACATAAGTGGTAATTTGAGCAAAGGGAGTGATAAAGGTGTGTTATAGTTGCCCTTATTGAGTCATGTTCGGGCTTTGGGAAGATTCGGAATTTATGCTTAGTACAGAGGTGATTTACAAGGGAAGCGATTCAGTCGGGTGCTTCATTGAGATGGGTGTTCATGAGCCAGTGGAGCCTTGGAGTTGATTATATTCGGGACCAAGCCAGAGTGGGTGACACTCAAAAACGGTCCTAGTGAATTCAAAGGTTAAAAATGTGGTGCTTGAGGATTTCAAGCCCGCGGTATGGTTAAGAATCGAACTTTTATAGCAGATCATGATAGGAGGCTCAGAATGTTCTATGATATCTTCGGCTTGTAGTGTAGCATTCAGAGGAATGAGGGAAAATGAATTGGATTCGTAGGGGAATTTTCAGAATTGGTGTACCACTTGAGGATGTGAATATGCGGTATATGAGGGTATGAGATGGCTCGCGGGATTTGAGACAGCATGGTCTCGTGATATAAGGTCACTCAGGATGAGTGCGGATTTGGGTTCGCGATGTTTTGACTGAATATATTATTATTCCTAAGGCAAGTCTAGAGTAAATTAGAAGAAGTCGGATCGTTTAGCAATGGTTGGATTGGCATGATAGTGGCAATGATCAGTTCCTTCAGCGTGATGAGTTATACACATGCCTTGTGGCGGTACATACGAGTCTTGACGGCCGCCGTAATTGATTTTTGTTGGAAGTATTCAACATTATGGCATGTTATGTGTAGGCGGATCACGGAAGGATTATGATGCTTTAGGCCGCTACTTGAGAATTTGCATGTTCTGCGGATATGAGGATTCACTCACGTGTCGCTACGGCTCTCTTGGAATGAGTTAAGTAAGCATATTTTATATGATGAAGTGTTTGCCCTATTAGTGGTCCATGAGTTATGATGAAATTCTTGTGCTATCACATATTGGCATGCTAGGTGCAGTAAGCAGTAGGATATTTGAAAGTGAGGATCAAAGTTGCAGTTTGGTGTTGGCAAGGATGCCACGAGCTCGGATGAGCAGGGAAGGAATTTGAATGTTTAGAGTAAGCTGGTATCGTTTTCAGTGTCACCTTAGATTGGTGTTGTGTAAGAGGCTTTGCATCATGGTTACAGATTCTTGATTTTCCTTACAGCCTTAGTGCGGTTGGTGGTATGAATGTATAGACTTGTTTCCTGGTACGAAAGGTCGTGGGAGCGTGACTCATGGGAAGATGGTATAAGCATGACACATAGTCACTTGATTGATTGAAGATTTAAACCAAGTGTGAAGATTGTGGTGATATCGTTAATTTTGAGAATTTATGCCTGAAGGGTACTCAGCTTGTTTGGTTGTGGATTGTGGGGGTTTACTCCGGTTATGATGGTTTTTCTTGTGTGTTATGAGAAAATGGGGGTTATTAGGGACCCGTGAAAGGTTATTAGACTAGTACGGTGCGATCAGATTCGGCTTGAGGTCTGCGGATGGACATAAATATTAATATAGGCTCTATATGAGGCCAGATGTGTTCATTTGAGTATAGCACTCCTCATGGAGGAGTATTAGAACGTTGGATGTTATTTCGGCGTCTGCTATTTCCTGTGATACTATATTGTGCCGTGTGAGTTGTGAAACGGCTTGATAATTTTCTTATGTGTTGAGATTCCGCGTAGCGATGGGGTTATGTGAGCAGGATGTATCGTAAGATTCAGATCATATATCGCTCCTCAGTTGTGCTTGAGTTTTGTAGCTTATGGCGCTATATGTCTCCCCATGGATGGTATTGTGCACTTACTGTGGCTTGTGACCGATATTCAGTATTTTGTAGTAGTGGGCAATTTGGCTCAGTATGTATCTCTTTATGTGAATTTTATGTGTGGATTGGGTGGAATGCTGCCACGGGTATATTATTTGGATCGGGTTGCACGCCGCAACCGTGTGATGTTGAGTACGATTTTCTATATTCTATTTTTGTGTGTTTTGTTTCTCATTTTCTGAGGAAAGTTCATATTAGTGCGTGAGTTGAGTAATCCCTTCTAGAGTTCGTTTTCCTTATGTATCACGTTCGAGTTATGGCCTATTGGCACATTGTTGCATCATGTGAGACTTTTGGTCATGTCCAGGGTGGCTTACTACCTGAGTCGTTCGTACTGGGTGAGACAAGATTATTGGATCTAGGATCAATGCAATTGAATTATATGAAGTATATTAAAGAGCAAACACCCTTATTTGGTTTAGAATGAGGTGATGATTCTTGTCAGGAGTATAGAATTAATGATTTATTGACTCGGCAACTGGTTATGAAATTCTACACACCTCTTCTGTCTTTGCGGTATTGTAAGAGCTAGAACAGGACCTATATATATGTCATGGGGGCATTGTGAGCATCTGATTCGGGGAATGTCAGTGATTATGATCAGAGAGTGTTATTATGTGATTGTGAATGATGTGGTGCATGGTGTGAATTCAGCAAAGGTATGCAGTCATGTTCTGGTACATCGTGTGGTGATTGGTACGGTGTTCGTATATTAAAAACAAGCTTGGCAAATAATTTTGGACATTGGAACTGGGCTCTAAGGCTTTAGCCTAAATGAAAGAGGATATCTTCAGATTGGATCGAGCTAAGGTGCTCAGCTGAGTTGTGGTAGCACTGGTAGGTGCACGAGGTATTAAACAGTGATTTCAGAACTTCATTGTAGTTCTTAGCACGTTCGAGGAAGAACATATGTTTAAATGGGAGAGAATGTAATTACCCGATCGATCATTTTGAGCTCTAGCACGTTCTTCGGCAGTTTGAGGCCATGACCAGCTTCACTTCAGGTATTATGAGTTGTACGCATGATCGGAATTGAATTCCGGGAGTTTTGGAGTTGATTTGTAAAGAGAATTCTCGTTTCGAAAGCTTTAAGTTGGAAGAGTTGACTACGGTTAGATTTTTGAGTAAACGGCCTCAAAATTTGGGATTTGAAGGTTCCAACATGTTCGTATGATAATTTTGGACTTGGACGTATGTCCGGATCGGGCTTTGGATGGCCCGAGAGAATTTTGGTGCCTGTTGTGGAAGTTAGCCTTTGGAAAAATTTCATAATTTTGGGTTGATGTGCATTTCAGTGTTATCGATGTCCGTTTGGGATTCCGAGTTTGGTAATAGCTTCGTATGAATTTGAAAGTTTTTGGGAAGTTTGACCGGAAGTGGAATTTTTTATATCGAGGTCGGATTCCAATTCCGGAAGTTGGAGTAGGTCCGTAATCTCGAACGTGACTTCTGTGCAAAATTTGAGGTCAATCGGACGTTATTTTATAGATTTCGACATCGAATGTAGAAGTTTGATGTTCTAAAGTTCATTAAGCTTGAATTGGGGTGCGATTCATGATTTTATGTTGTTTGATGTGATTTGAGGCCTCGAGAGAGTTTATGTCATGTTTTGGGACAGGTTGGTGTGATTGGACGACTTTGGTAGCTTATATCACATAATCTATAAGGAATTAGGAGATGACCAAAACATGAATGTAGATCTTGGAGTCTAGTTTTCAGAATTTTTTGAAAAACGTTATGACCATTATACTATAGGTTGTCTGAGAAGAGTTTGGAATAGCTTTTCGAGAATTTTTGTTCTTCGCGAACGCGGTGGGAGGACCGCGAACTTGAGGAAGAGTTTCCTGGTAGTGTATAAGTTTGCAAAAAATGGGTTTGGCTTATTTCATCTCATTTCCTCCATGGGAGACGACCTAGGGGCAATTTTGGAGCTCCATATTCATCATCTATGTCAAGATAAGCGATTCCCACATATTGCAAGTTAAATACTTGGATTATATATAGATTTTAACATGGAATTTCGTGGAAAAATAGTGGAAATTTAGGGTTTTGGTAGAAAACCTAAAAACTTGCTATTTTTGGATATTGACCACGAATTTGGGCATGAAATTAAGAATAAATTATATATTTGAGTTGGTGATGTTATGGGTAATGTTCATCTCCAAAATATTTTAAAATTCGAGCACGTGGGCCCGAAGGTGATTTTTATCGACTATTCGATAGTGGTTAGAAATTGTTATAAATTGGATTATAATGAGTATTTGAGAATATATTTATGGGTTTGCACATTTATTGACTATTTTTGGTGTGTTGTGCATCAATTTGAGTCGTCGAAAGGGCTTGGAAGCCGGTTATGGAACTTCGGAGCGAGGTAAGTCTCCTTTCTAACCTTGTAAGAGGGAATTATCCTCATAGGTGAAATAATTAACTGTGTGCTACTATTTGTGGGGCTACGTACGTGCGAGGAAATGGGAGTCCGTGCGTAGCTACTATTATGCTTATGTTCGGGTAGTCTAGGACCCAAAAGCATTCTTACTTTTTGTACTTGTACTTTTACTGATAAATTTAAAATGCTTAAATCATATCGAATTTGGAAAATGAATTTCTAAAAGATTAAACACCATCTTCTTGACCATTAAAAGAGAAATTGTCATTTCCTTGGTAATTGTTTTCCTAATGAAGTCTAGATTGACTGTATGACTGTGTGTATCTATGAATACCTGCGTCGCATGTATGATTCGCAAGCGTGGTAATAGATGCATCTATGGTTCGGGTCATTCGACCCTCCAACAGTGCACATTTTAAATATAGTTGGATCGGGCCGTACGACCTCGGCATTATTTTCGCATGCTATTTTCTTGGTACTTTCTATGATTTGAACTATTTAAATGCCTTGAAATATAAATTGTTAACTGAAATGACGGGAACTGAAATTATATCTATGAAAGAAGTTGTCACTTCCTGTTGTTATATGTTATTTAATCATGACATCCATGCTTAGCGTCACACTTAATTATATTATTTTGACGCTAGAAAGTGTCAAGTCGACCCCTCGTCACTACCTCTCCAGTGTTAGGCAGGATACTTATTGGGTATGCGTTGTTTTCGTACTCATACTATACTTGTTGTACATTTTGATGTACAGGTACATGTTTGGATTATGTCCTTGTGGGTGCAACGACGTGGTTGGTACGTGGACTTAGGTGAGCTGCATCTTATGAGTCGATCCGCAGCCAACAGAGTCTCCTTCCGAGTACTTGTATCTTCCTTTGTGTCCAAATTTATAATCCAGACAATTGTTGTATTGTATTTTACTTCCTAGTAAAAGCTCATGCACTTGTGACACTGGGTTCTGGGATGATTATGGGATGTTTAGTACTGAAATTTGAAAACGTTAATATTATTCCTTAAAGTTTGTTTGTTACTAGTTAAATTGAAAGAGGTTTATGTTTTCAGAAGCACTAAAATGAGAAATTTAATTTACTATTTAGTGTTGGCTTGCCTGACAGTGGTGTCCGGCGCCATCATGACTTTTATGGGATATTGGGTCATGACAAATTTTATTTAGCATAGAAACTCTTTAAGGATGTTAATGTTTCTATATGACATGTTCTTTAGAGAACTTAAGTTATATGTACTAAAAGTACAAATAATTATTTAGGATATCACTAAATTTTTATACTTATCAAGAGATTTACTAATAATGGAAAGAGATCAATCACGATAGACAGGATCGAAAGAAATAAATCTCTATAAAAACCAAAAACTCATTAAATTAGTCGTCTCTCTATTTTGTCACGATCCGGAATTCCCATAGTTGGTATCGTGATGGCGCCTAACAGTTCAATTACTAGGCAACCAACGCTAGAACATTTTTACTTATTTTAGCAGTTTAGACAGTAACATTGATAACGAACTAAAATACCAGATATATTATAAGTACAAATTCAAAAATTAAACAGCCAATCGTCTATGACAATTCCATGAATCTGGTGTGATGAGTTTACGAGCTTCTAAAATAATACACATAAAGGTCTGAAATAAGTATAAAGCTGTCTGAATGAAAGTATACAGCTAAGAGAAAAGAGGATGGGGACTCCAGGTGCTGCGTGGGCTTAACAGTCGTACCTCAAGTCTCCGCAATATTCGATCCGAGCTCACTAATGACCGCTGTTGGGACCGTCTCCAAAATCTGCACAATGTACAGAGTGTAGTATCAGTACAACCGAACCCATGTACTGGTAGGTGCTGAGCCTAACCTCGACGATGTTGTGACGAGGCTAAGGCTGGGCATCTATACAAAACCTGTACGCCATAGACAGAATAATGGAAATACATAGCAGAACCAAACAGCCAACTGAAATCGATAGCCACAACCTTTAGAGTGAACCAGTGTCGTCCAGAATTACCAATCCTTACTATATAAGATAATGAAAGAAATACTGGAGACAAATGCAGTTCAGGAAATAGAAACATATAATTTTGTTGCGGCGCTCAACCCGATCCCACCAGACATCACAAAATTCTTCCTTATTCCTCAGTAACAATAACAATAACAGTAAATAATATATATATATATATATATATATGTTGCGGCGCACAACCCGATCCCGCCAGCCATTAATGTCAATAGGATAATTCACCCTTATTTCTCCATATCAATCCACCCTTATTCCTTATGTTGCGGCGTGCAACCCGATCCCACCATATAAAAATATTCACCATTATTCCTCCATTCCCTTATTCCTTCTGCTGTGACGTGCAGCCCGATCCCACCATATAAACATATTCACCCTTAGTCCTTCATATCAATCCTCCCTTATTCCTCCATATCAATCCTCCCTTATTCCTCCTGCTGCGGCGTGCAGCCCGATCCCACCATATCAATACCAAACACTCAATATATACAGTCAATTTACAGTCTAAATAACAAGTCATTTAAGATAAATAAATACGAAACTGAACCAAGCAAAGGAAACCTTGATCAATGTAAAATCTACTCAAATAATACTACGCAACGAGAACAATCCAGCAATTTACAAATTAAATGGTGCAAACAACTCAAATTAAGCAAATAGCAGGGATTAGGGGACCTATGGGAAGAACTAACATAGCTAACAGGAGAAGATATTGATTAACACGTAGCATTTAAGCATGGGAGCATTTAGACCATATAACAATTGAGATATGGAATGAAGCAATTAAAAGAATGCAATAAATCAAGGAAACAGATAATTTGGCGACGTATAAGCAGTCGTCACCTCGCATATACGCCGCTCACATGGATTTCACATAATCACATAGTCTGAGGGTTCCTAATTCCCTCAAGTCAAGGTTAGACACAACACTTACCTCGATCCTCAAGCCACTCGCTACTCAATTACCCATTTTCCTCTAGAGGAAAATATGGCTAAAGCACTACATCTAGGACCATGGTTTGTCTTTGGGAATTTACTTGCAGTACGTAAATAGGAACCAAAATTAGTACCACAAGAAGCCACTCTCTCTACCACAGCTATCTGGATTCACCTCCTACAACTCCCAATAGAGTTCTATGACAAAGAAATACTGGAAAAGGTTGGCGTGAAACTGGGCGAACTACTTAAAATAGACTCATGCACCTCCTCCACACTAAGAGGAAGGTACATGTGCATATGAATTCAAGTACCCTTAGAAACACCAGTGGAAACAATTGTGATAATTGGAGACCACAAACAAGCAGTGATCTATGAGGGGGAAGACACACTATGTACGTCCTGCGGAAGAATTGGGCATATTTCAAGGAATTACAATTACTGGAAAACACAACCACCCACACCACAAGAAGCACAAGAGACTTCAGAAAAAATTACGAAACAAGGGGAAGATAGTGAATGGAAAACAGTTATTTTCCCAAGAAAGAAAAAACAAGACCAGCAAAAGATGAAAGAAAGGAACAATGGAGCGTTAAACAAACCAAAACCATACACCACAAGCTCAACGGATTCAGGTAAACATGTTTGACGCAAACCCAGGTAAGTTTCTACAAACAAAAACTATACAGTACAATACTAAGGCAAGCAAACCCTGTCAAAATCATATAGCAGACCCAATCAACAAACAAACCCCCACCCCCACTCCCGTGCAACTACTCCCATGCAGTCCCACCATAACAAT
>ML402910.1:831-15332 GCA_005239525.1 Nicotiana knightiana
GGCTGTTTGGCTCTGTCGCCCGGCTATCGCCCGGGTGTCTCCTTTCGCGTATTTTTCGACGTATTTGCATCCTTTTAGCTCCGTTTCCATCTCCACTTCACCTACACATGAAATAAACTCCATTAAGCACATAACAAGTGTATTTTTATCATTAATGCGCATCAAATGTAAGGTATATCACATGTTAAACTATGCAATTTAGTCTCGCATCAAGGCTGAAAGGGAAGAAAATCCCTTTACAAATCTCATGTAATAACCTGCCAAACCGAGAAAGCTACGAACCTCTGTTGGTGTCGTGGGTCTAGTCCAAGTCTTTTTTGCCTCAATATTCTGTGTATCAACCCGGATACCTTCACCCGAAATGATATGCCCAAGGAAAACTACAGAGTTCAACCAGAATTCACATTTGGAGGATTTTGCATACAACTTTCCTTTCTGTATAACCTTGAGCACAATACACAAATGATCCGCATGTTCAATCTCTGAATGAGAGTAAACCAATATATCATCGATAAATATAATCACGAACAAATCTAGAAAGGGTATGAACACTCGATTCATCACGTCCATAAATATTGCTGGGAAGTAGTCAAACCGAATGAATAACACGAAACTCAAAGTACCCGGACCTCAAGTCTATCTTTGAGAAACACTTGGCACCTTCCAACTGATCAACTAAGTCATCAACCCTCGGAAGCGGGTACTTATTCTCGATCGTCACCTTATTCAATTGTCTATAATCAATACACATCCATAAGGAACCATATTTCTTTCTCACAAATAACACAGGTGCTCCCCATGGTGATGTACTAGGTCTGATAAAGTCTTTTTCAGGCTAGTCATTTTTTTGTTCTTTCAACTCTTTCAGCTCTGTAGGGTACATTCTATAGGGAGGAATAAATATTGTATGAGTATCTGGTAGAAGGTCAATAACAAACTCAATTTTTCGCTCTGGAGGAAGACCTGGAAGCTCATCGGGGAACTCATTAACCACAAGGATGGACTGAATGATTGGTGACTCTACTTCCACATCCTGAACCCGAACTAAGTGATAAGTATATCCCTTTCTGATCATCTTCCTTGCCTTGAGATAGGAAATAAATTTACCTCTCAATGGTGCCGTATTACCTTTCCATTCCAAAACAGGCTCCCTTAAAAATTGGAATCAGACTATCTTCGATCTACAATCAACGTTGGCATGACAAGAAGCCAACCAATCCATACCCATTATAACATCAAATTCTACCATATCTAACTCGATTAGGTCCGCTATGGTAGATCGACTATGAACTACTATTATACAACCTCTATATATTCGATTAGCTATCACTGAGTCCCCAACAGGTGTAGACACCTCAAAAGGTTTAACCAATTCAGGTTTTATTCCAAACTTACTAGCAAACGACAAAGTAAAATATGATAAGGTGGAACCTGGTTCAATCAGTGCATATACGTCATATGAGAAGACTGATAATATACCTGTAACAACATCAGGTGATGACTCCTAATCATGTCGTCCTGCCAACGCATAAATGCGATTTTGAGGACCGCTCGAGCTAGATTCTTCACCTCTACCTCTACCACGACTTATTGGTGCTTGTGAAACCTTGCTCAGAGGGGCGTACTGAAGATAACGAACCAACTACTGATCCCACCAGCTGAGCTATGCTTGCATCACCTCTCTTTAGACAATCCCTCATAACGTGGCCCGGATAACCACAAGTATAACAAACACCCAACCCCATACAGCACTTCCCGGCATGCTGCTTACCACACTGAGCACATCGTGGAAAGGGCGGCCTCATCTTACTTGACTCACCCTTATACTGAGAACCTTAGGCCCTGGAATTCTCACCAGGACCTGAATATGTGGAACGATCAAATCTCTTACCACCAAACTGAGGGGGCGCGCTAGCCGATGGCTAAGCTGGATACCCCGCTCTCTTATTTTGGGCCCTATCATGCTCACAATCCGCCCTCTGCTTCTGTTTACGCTCCTCTACACCCTGAGCATATGCTTGAATACGAGAAATATTTATGTCTGCCTGAAGTGGGACTAACATACAGTCGTTAAGGAAGTGCGACTCTAACCCCATCACGAACCGGTGAACCCGATCCTCCATCTTAGATACAATAGTGGGAGCATACCTAGCCAACGAATCAAACTGAAGATTGTACTCCCAAACACTCATGTTACCCTGCCGAAGGGTCAAGAACCTATCAACTCTGGCCCACCTAAGCTGTGGTGGAAAATAATGACAAAGAAAATTTTTTGTAAACTCCTTCCATACTACTATAGGGGCATCCTCACCTCTGGACAATTCCCAAGACTCGCACCAATTAACTGCAACATCTTGAAGTCTATAGGAAGCTAGCTCAACTCTGTCTTTCATTACCCTCAAAGTCCTCTTCATCCTATCGATAAATACCCGAGGGTCCTCGTTTGGATCTGTTCCAGTGACTACTGGAGGGTCCAATTTAATGAAATCATGAACCCTCACACTGACGGACCTATCTGCATGACCAATACCTACTTCCTGACGTCGTGCATGTGCGGCTACTAATCGAGTTAATAACTGAATAGCAACTCTCATCTCCTGACCCGGTGCATCTGTCTGAGGGGCTGAACGTACAGGGGCGGGCGCTGGAGCTGGTGCCCCTCGGAGCTCTTCTAGAGAGGGCGGGGTATGTGAATTCTGAGATGGAATCTCACTATGAGACTCTCCCCGAGCCCTAGTAACTCGTGGCGCTCGACTAGTAGTCTCACCAGCCATGGACTTTCCCTTCTAGGTGGTTGAGTCTTCGGAGGCATCGCTAAAAACATAACATATCATTAGGAACATGAATTCTTATATCGCACGATCTAAGATAAGAGAAGAGGATAACATCCTATATGTCCTGTAGCCTCTTGTCTATAAGTGTGGTGCACAACACAACCATAAATAAGATCCTGCTAGACACGGTCTGTAGACAATCCTAGGACAGAACTGCTCTGATACCACTTTTGTCACGACCCAAACCGATGGGCCGCGATAGGTGCCCGAGTCCTACCTGTCGAATAGCCTTAAGCATGCGACTAAGATATAAACATGAATAACATCTACAGAATTATGAGAATAACATGCGTGAGGAAAACCTGTCCAAAATACACATATACATAATTACGTAGGGCGAGCCGACAAGGCTGCTATAGACAACAACATATCCAAAGCTGGAAGCCGGCAATGCCACATACCATCCAACTATACATATTATCTACAGACCTCTAATAGAATATACAACTGTACAAGGACGGGACTGGGCCCTGTCATACCCATGTATGTGTATACAAGCATATCGTACCAAAATCAAAAGCAGCTCCGGATCAAGTGGAGCACTCCAAGTCTCGCTGATCAAGGATCCTAAGAAGAGGGGTTGTCAGCTTATCTACCTTCACTTGCGGGCATGAAATGCAGGCCCCGAGAAATAGGGCGTCAGTACGAATAACGTACTGAGTATGTAAGTCATAAAATATAGTACATAACAGACATAGATGAAACATAGAATAAAGAATTCTACCTGTATGTCTAAATCACTTTGTAAATCCTGAAACATTTATAATGTCATGCACATGCGTACAAATGTCGTGCCATGCATGGGTATAGGTGTACATAGCATCATCAAGCTTCTAAGGGCATCCCATCATATCGTCTCAGCCACTATGGGCAAAATCATCAATATGTACCAGCTGATCAGGTGGTGGTGCGTATATAACGCCGTAACTTTTTCCTATATCCCATATACATATATATACATATATATACGTGTATATAACGCCATCTGGTCATGGGTCAATGTATATGTATAAATGAATGAAATGCATAAAAATATGTTAATAAGATCAATATACCTTTCGGATAAACTTTATCAACTACGTATTTTTCTGAGACCCATGAATAGAAGATGTAATAATAAGATACATGGGAGTTCAAGAACATAGGCACCTCTAATACTTCTATGAATAGAGTCATTTATAGAAATTGTGTATTTGCTCGTTTCGTTTGTATCGTATGGATCCTGCCAAAAAGAAAGAAGGGATAGCCTTAACATACCTGAGTCGATTCTCTTGACAATCCTCTAACACACGTTAATTGCAACAAAACACGGACAATTGGTATGAAATGCTCGAAGCAATAACGTTGCTATGCAAAGATAATGTTGCCTGAAACTTTTTCTTGAGTGATTAGAAATAATGTTTCTATGCAAGGAAATCTTGATTGAAGCTCTTAAGAGATTAGAAAATGAATTTTGGACTAGGAATGTTATTCTTAGCTTTTAGGTGGGCCCCACATCTCAAGCTTGGTGTCACATTTCTTTCTTTTAAAGTGTGACACCTTTCCACCTTTATTACTAGTCATTAAATGGGAAAAGGGATGATTTCCACGTTGGGGGGGGGGGGGATTAAATCTTATCCCAAGGTTATTTAACCCATTAATTTCTTAATTAACTAGGCGATCTCTCATTACCCAATAATTAATCAATTACACACATAACTAAGAATTATCTCAAATTACTACTCACTTTTAATATACCTTATACACCTTACTATCATGGTCATATAGTATCTTGTATGGTATTAGTCCATAAATATCGGGTATTATAGCTCAGATCGTATTTTATCCAAAGTCGACAACATTCATTTTTTTTATTCGTTTACCCTTTATCCTTCACGGAACTTACTTTATTACTTGTTATAAATAGCATAAATGTGTATAACCTCAAGATAATATCATCCCGAATCTACGTTGATTAATTGAAGATGAAACTTTAATGTACAAAAACGCGAGATATAACAACAGTGATCAACAACTTAATATTATACTTTCCATACACATGAGTGTCGTCTATGGATATTATCGGCTGACAATGCACAAACCCATCAATGGTTGTTTTAAATGCCCAGAACACATATCTGAATATGGATTCTGGTATTCTCGAACTCAGATCAAGCTTACATTGAAAAACAATCCCCGTGTTAAAGTGTTGCAATGCATCTATGTACCTGGGTAGAGCGGCAAATGACTTATCTCAGTTATCATAAACAATCACAAACGCACATTTACGCCCGAGAAATTCCTTTATTTTGGTAATGGTAAATCCATATACCTGGTGGACAGATGTTATAAACTCTTTAATCTTGTACCTCATGGACGCTTCAATGTGTGAAATCAAGACAAGAGAAATCAAGTCAACATTCAAGTTAAAATGATTCTCACTAAATGTGTTCATTTAACAAGTGTGTGTTCCAATGTATTTCCCTACAATCCACATATTTGTTTTCAGCTTTCTCGCATGTAGCATCCATGTACAACCTTGAAACCATCTACGACAAAATAACCTTGTATACTTTCGGAGATGACTCATGAACCACGATCTCACGACACTCTTTTATGTTGTACATTCGCACCGCCATGCTTAGGCGCACTTTATCACCAAAAAGCATATTGTTTAACAGCACCGTTGGTATAGATTCATCCCACATTGCTGTCCGAATTTATTCAAGATCCCTTGTAAGGGAATCCGCATCCGACATTTGGAAACCGATCAAGGTAGGGAATCTCCCTTGAATAAAACAACATATGGGACTCGTACACTCTCAGTCTAACGGGAGGTGGAACATGCTCCCTCGTCAAATCAGGTTCATCATTCTCGTCATCATCATCATCACCATCATCAGGGAAGGGTGTACGAGGTGTTAAACAGTGATTTCAGACAACTCCAGAGCAGTTCTTAGTACGTTCGAGGACGAACGTATGCTTAAGTGGGAGAGAATGTAACGACCCGACCGGTCAATTTGAGCACTAGCATGTCATTTGGCGATTTAAGGCCATGAGCAGCTTCATTTCAGGTATTATGGTTTGTAGGTGTGGTGGGAATTGAAGTTCGGAAGTTCAGAGTCGAATTGGAAAGAAATTTCTCATTTCGGAAGCCTTAAGTTGGAAGAATTGACTAAGATTGGATTTTTGAGTAAACGACCTCAAAATCAGGATTTTAAGGTTCCAGCAGGTTCGTATGATGATTTTGGACTTGGGCGTATGTTCGGAGCGGATTTTGGATGACCCTGGAGCGCTTCAGCGCATATTGTGGAAGTTAGTATTTTAGAAGAAATTTCATAAATCTGGGTTGAAGTGAAATTCAATGTTATTGATGTCTGTTTTGGATTCCGAGTTTGGGAATAGCTCTGTGTGGTGATTCTGGTGTTAGGAGCGCGATCGGAAGTGAATTCGGAGGCCCGTAGGTCATTTTAGAGTCATTTGGCTAAAGTTAGAAATTTGAAGGTTTTTAAGAAGTCCGACCGGAAGTGGAAATTTTGATATCGGTATCGGATTCCGATTCCGAAAGTTGGAGAAGGTCTGTAATGTTATATGTGACTTGTGTGCAAAATTTGGGGTCAATTGGACGTGATTTGACAGGTTTCGACATCGAATGTAGAAGTTGAAAATTTCAAAGTTCATAAAGATTGAATGGAGTTGCGATCCATTGTTTCGATGTTATTTGATGTGATTTTAGGCCTCGAGCAGGTCCGCATTATGTTTTGGAACAATTTGGTGTGATTAGACGGTGTCATGGGGGCCCCGAGTGGATTCCGGGTGGTTAACGGATCGAATTTGGAGTTAAGGAAGGGCTGAAGCATCTTGTGTCTGGTGCGACCGCACCTGCGCAATCAGAGCTGCAGGTGCGGCTTTGGCGTCGCAGATGCAAATTTTGGCTGGCTTGGCTGGGGGCACAGGTGTGAGGTTATTTCCACACCTGCAAAGGTGTAGATGCAGAAGAGGAAGCGCAGGCGCGGAGCCCGGCTAGGAAGGAGGAAGCCGCAGGTGCTGGTGCTTGGGCGCACCTGCGGGCGCGCAGGTTTGAGGCTGGAGGCCGCAGGTGCGGAGGTCGGGTCTCGGCAGTGTGTATTTTACAAACCGAGTTTTTGGCTTATTTGCACCTCGTTTCTTCGATGGAAGGCGATTTTTGAGCGATTTTAGAGGGGTATTTTCAGCATCTTCCATAAGGTAAGTGATTTCTTTTCATCTTGAGTTAAATACTTGAATTATACGTGGATTAGAGAAGAAAATTTATAGAAATTTGGGGTTTTGGTGGGAAGACCTATAATTTGTATTTTTAGATTTTTGACCGCGAATTTGGGCATGAAATTGAAAGAGAATTATATATTTGAGTTCGTAAAGTTATGGGTAATCTTTATCTTCGAAAAATTTCAGAATCCAGGCACGTGGGCCGAGGGTGATTTTATCGACTTTCTGAGCGGAGTTAAGAATTTATATAAATTGAATTGTTATGAGTATTAGAGTGTATTTTCATTGGTTTGCCTGTTATTTGGATAGTTTTGGGGCATTGTGCATCAATGTGAGTCGTCGGAAGAGCTTGAAAGCCGATTATGAATCTTCGGAGCGAGGTAAGTCTCCTTCTTAACCTTGTAAGGTGGAATTGTCCCCATAGGTGACATAAACAATCATGTGCTACTATTTGTGGGGGCTACGTACGCACGAGGTGACAAGAGTCCGTGCGTAGCTACTATTATGCTTATTCCGGGTAGTCTAGGACCCAAAAGCATGTTTTATTTGTCGTACTTGTAACTTTACTAATAAATTTTAAAATGTTTAAACCTTATCGAACTTGGCAAATGAATTTCTAGAAAAGATTTAAATACTATCTTCGTGACCATTAAAAGAGAATTTATCACTTCCTTGGGTAATCGTTTTCCTGATAAAGTCTGGATTTACTGTTTGAATGTTTGTATCAATGAGTACCTACGTCGCATGTATAATTCGCGAGCGGGGTAACTCTATTATTTATATGAGTACCTGCGTCGCATGTATAACTCGCGAGCGGGGTAACTCTATTATTTATATGAGTACCTGCGTCGCATGTATAACTCGCGAGCGGGGTAACTCTATTATTTATATTTGACCGCGTCGCATCTACGATTCGCGAGCCGGGTAATAGATGAATATATGGTTCGAGCCGTTCGACCCTTCGGCAGTGCACATTTTATTATTATTGGTTCGAGCCGTTCGACCCTCGACATTTCCTACGCATGATATTTTATGGATATCGTCTGTGATTTGAACTGTTAAATTGCCTTTAGATATAAGTTACTAATTGAAATGACGGGAACTGAGATTTATAATTTATGGAAGAAGTCATCATTTCCTGTTGTTATTTGTTATTTTATAATAACATCCATGTTCGACATCACACTTGATTATATTAATTTGACCTCTAGTAAGAGTCAAAGTCGACCTCTCGCCACTACCTCTTCGAGGTTAGGCGGGATACTTACTGAGTCACTTTGTTTTCGTACTCATACTACACTTGATGTGCATTTTGTTGCACAGGTACATGTATATCTAGTGGCCCCGCTTGGCGCCGTGGAATGGTTGACATGGGGACTTGGGTGAGTTGCACCTCTCGAGACGACCCGCAGCCAGTAGAGTCTCCTTTAGAGTATCGAGTTGTACTTTCTTTACTGTCCCATTTGTATTCTGGACGGTTATTGTATTTCATTTGGTTTTTCTTAGAAATTGCTCAAGCACTTGTGACACCAGGTTCTGGGATGATTTTGGGATGTATTTGTTAATTAAATTGTTAAAACATCGCTATTTACTCGGTAAATTTTATTGATCGTTGTAAAAATGAAATAAAAAGTAACGATTTCAAAATACTAAAATAAGAATTTTAATTATCTATTGATGTTGGCTTGACTGACAATGGTGTCCGGCGCCATCACAACCTTAGCGGATTTTGGGTCGTGACACATATATCTTCCGGTTACTTTAATATTAACCGAATATTTTCTCACACTCATTTTTTTATAATAACAGTACCAATCTACCGTACTCAATTGTCAGTGGAAACTTAACATGACACTCTGGAGTACAACTATAGCATACTGAGTTATTCTCCACCACAACCTCAGCCCCCCAATATAATAAAACCCTAATTTTTCGCTCTTCGGACATTATGACAAAATGGAAAATAAGTTAACGAACAAATATTTTGAAAGATCCTGAATGGATTTTTACCAAATTTTGAAACTCCTTAAATAAGAAAAAAACTAGTCTGGGGTACAATAATTGAGGATATAGCGCATGCATAATAGGCGTTATATATGTAGCGCCTAATTATGCATGCGTTATAGCTTCAATTATTGGTGGGTCAGTGAAGTCCAGATAATTATTGGTGGAGCAGGAAAGTTTGTATATAGCGCATATTTTCAACGCGCTATACTTTAACGGACAAACATGTTGTTAAGATATAGTGCAGTGAAAAACCGTATTATATATAAAATAATACTCAGCTATTTTTCACTTATTTTTATTGTTTGAGTCCAAAAAAATAACACTTTTGGTTCCGGACTCCAACATAAGCAACTATTGCTTTTCAGCCACACAATGTTTTGTTAACATGCAGTTCTCTTGCTAATATACGCTAAATTTTGGAGTAAATTTCACTTTATTTGTTGAAGTATGAGAGATATATAAGTTATTGTTTTCTTTCATCTTTCGTACGGAAAGAGAGCGCATGTACACATAAAAGTTAAATTCATAATGAAGTTAAAATAAAGTTTAATTCAAAATCTAGGATTTTTCTACTATATTAGTGTCTAAAAGATTATACTCACATAAAAAATCCTAGTCAGATTTAACAAAGAAGTGAGCAACAGCCACGGGTTGTTTGTGCAGATATTGTATCTCTTAATGTGATGATCTGATAAGTTGGTTTTAGTATTAGCCTTAATTTTTCATGAATAGAGACCTCGTATAGCTTTCATTTGTTGTTTATTGATTTTTGTGTGTGGTCTGTATCGTTTTTGGGGAAGCTTTACATAAATTTTCGAAGAAAAGACCTTTGACTTAAATGAGGTTTGAGTTGACCACGATAAACGTTATTGGTAAACAACATTGGATCGGTATTTTGACTATTCCAGTAGGTTCATATGATAGTTTTGGACTTGTACGCATATTTAGTTGGGTTCCCGAGTGATCCGAACGCGTTTCGGCGCATTATGTGAAAGATTGTGAAAAATGAGTTTTGATGATCGATTCGTGATTTTTTATGTTATTTTGATTATTTGAGCGAGCGAGCGAGTTTATATGATGTTCTTACACTTGTGTTGCATGTTTCATTTGAAACCCAAGGGGCTCAGGGAGTTAGATGTGTCACGGATGAGTTTGGAACTGTTGGTGCTCGGCAGTTGCTGGTGCAAAGTTGCAGGTCTCGCTTTACGATGACAGGCTCGCAAATGCGAACGTGGGCTTGGGCTGGGACTTCGCATTTGCGAAGTGGAGTCGCTTTTGTGAATAGAGCTGGGATCGCATTTGCGATCTCAGAGTTGCATTTGCGACACAATGCATAGTGAGAACAACCTCGCATTTACGAAACGTTACTCGTATTTGCGATGTAGGGGCTCTTCGCATTCGTGAGGGATATGTAGCATTTGTGAATTCATTGTGTCTGATGCACTAATCGCATTGGTTGTTAGTGTTTCGCATTTGCGGATATCACAATTGCGATAGCAACAATTGGGTAAAAGTGAGGAAAATGAGACTTAGCTCATTTTACACTATTTTTCAACTTTAGACTCCATGGAGGTGATTTCTTGAGAGCCTTTTCTTCTCAAATTCATTGGTATGCATCTTCAACTAGTTTTCAATCAATTTCAACTGCTTTTCATGAATTTTTAACGTTAAATCTATGAATTTCAAGGTAGAAATTAGGAGGTTTTGGTAGAATTTAAGGATTTTGTAAAATTGAGATTAGACCTCAAATTGAGATCGGATTTCGAAACAAATCACATAATCGGGCTCGATGGTGAATGGGTAATTGAAATTTGGTCTGAATCTCCGACTTCGACCAAGCAGGCCGGGGGTTGACTTTTATTGACTTTTTCAAATATGATAAAAAAATTAAACCATTCATTTATGTGTAGTTTCTAAAGCTTATTTTGCATTATTTGATTGATAATTGGCTAGATTCGGTTGGTTTTGAGGCTTGCTCGGATGAAAAAGCCGTAGTTGATTGTGATTGTGTTGCGGAAAGAGGTAATGTCGTGGTTAACTTTGATTTGAGGGAATTAAGGTAGAATAAAGTTTATTTACTATGTGAACAATGTGTTTGGGATGACGTATATGCGAGGTGACGGGGGCATATGTGTTGGCCATTGGGATAAGCATGCAGATGGATTTTTCTTTATTTGCACCATGTTATTTCATTCACTATATGTTCCATGCCTTAAATAGATCATTTATTCCTTGACTAGTTTCTTTCAAGTTACTTCCTATACTGAGATTGTTGTGATATTATTTGTGGAGAACTTGAAAAATTGTTGATTGGTTGTTGGCCTAAATGTGAAAAGGTTCTCATATGACGAGAGGATTTTGATATTATGGTTGAGGCTGAATTTGCTTCTCGCCTTGCTTGGTATTGTTTTGTTGCGAATGTTTGGTGAGGAAGAATGAAAATCACGAAGGGTGTTGTCGTGCCTTATTTGCATATTATTATCTTTGCGAGAGTGAAAGTGAAGCTAAAGCACGAAGGGTGATATCGTGCACTTGCTTGTTCTATTATCATTATCATGTGAGGATGAGAGTAAAAAAATACGAAGGGTGATGTCGTGCACATGCATATTCATACTACATGGTGAGGATGAGAATAAAATCACGTAGGACTATACGCCGTTCACTTGTATTTATGATATATGGTGTGGATGAGAGTAAAAGCATGAAGAGGTGATGCCGTGAAATTCGTTGAATTTGTTGCTTGATTTGATATTTGAGTTGTGAACTTGAGTTGATTGTTTCGGTAGTTATGTGAAAGAGGTTTTCTTAGTGATTCCTACTTTTCGTTTCCACTTGTTTCTCCTTTCTACATGTTCCTACCATGTTGTTACTTTCGTCGCTTTACTTGTTATTTTCGTTATATATATATATATATTTGTAGGTTTTGACGTTGGTACCAGCGGGGTCCCGAGAGGTACGTAGCGGCTACCAGACAATGATTCGAGGTAGAGCTGCATCCCCTTTGCATGCCTTAAAGTCACTTTCCTATTTTATTATACTGTTTCCATTTAATTTCAGACAGTGTTGTATTTCTTTCAAACGCTTGTATTTAGCTGGATCCAGACACTCATGTACCCGTGATACAAAATGTTGGGGTCGTTTACGTTATGTTATTGATCAGTTATAAGATATTTATTGCTTTTTTTTCTGTATTATCTTATTGTGTGGACTTGCCTAGCAAGCGGTGTTAGGCGCCATCACGAATAGTTGAGATTTTGGGCCGTGACAATTAACCTCGAGGCTTAACATAAAAGAATAGCTACATGTTGATAATTAAACTCATTAATAGCTGTAGATATGAAAATGATCAGTCAAATGCGATTTATTATTATTGTCTCAGCTGTTATATGAAAATGATCAGTCAAATCACGTAACGAGCAACTAATGCAATAAATGACAGTAACAAGCAGGAGATAAACAAGGCAAACGGTTATGGGATGTAGCACTATTTAAACCCCTATTTTCATATCTTGTACCATCGACAATTGTACTAACTCATATAGTCCTACTACGAGATTCTCTTAATGTTCTCTATTATTAGATGAATCATGCCTTTCCAACCGGCGAAAAATTGCAACCATCACTAAGATTTGTGTTTTCTTATTCTCTCAGTTTAATTTTTTATTGCCATTATTCCTTTTTCTCATCAATTATATTTGAAAAAGTGAAGTAAATTTGTTGTTAGGAACCCGAATTATTTTATTTAACTATTTTGGCTTCAGACACTATTTTTTTGCTTAAGCACGTTTCTTTTTTAATGGCTAGTAAGTAATAATGTGGCCTATATTGATCCAAATCTTTGTATGAGCTGATTAAGGCTATACCTTTTCCGTATGAATACTTATTTCGCCGATAATTGAAGCTTCTGAAAATTGATGAATACGTATAAAGATACTACAATATTTATTGGGATTACCCTGTAAACTTTAGTTTAAAAACTTCCCATAGTTGGAAAACTTACCTCCAGGCAGTTCCGTCTGCTATTTGTATCTTACAGGGCCCGCGTATGAGTTGAGATTTCCATAAATCTCAGAGCAATATCTTCCGCTTTCCGCTACTTCCCCCAACTTTTTTCTACTTTTTCTAGCGTTTAAGCAAATCTCCACTATCTCTCCCGTTGACCTCCATTGATTTTTCAAAGCACTATGTTATAGTATTCAAATAGTACATTTCAGCATATATATTTGGAGAAACTCTGTATATCCCTCCTTCTTCATATAACTGGCATTTGCACAGCTTAAAGCTGCGTCTTTTAACTTCCGATGGCTTTATTAATTTCTAGTACTAAGAGGAAAAAATCGCTAGCATGGACTTGCCTAATACCTTGTGTAATCCTGCTTTCCGCTGCTTTCTTTATAGGAAGCACCTTCATTGTCACTGAATGTAAGGAGGTAATTAATTAAGGCAGATATTACTCTTCTCTTCATTCCGTAATTCAGATAACTCTTGTTTTTTGTTTTCACACGCTTATTCTTCGTACAGAAAATTTTAGGAGGGCAATTGATTGAATCCCTCAAAATGACTGAGCCTACAATGTGTGAGGTTTGTCTAGCTATCAAATCAGATCATCTTTTTTCCTTGTTTTTTTTTCCGGAAACAAAAACCTTTGTTGTAGAAAAATGTGTAACATGCAAAATATTTGTCGTTTTTATTATTGTGTTATAGGATGAGTGCAGGCCTGAAGGAAGTGAGACACTGCCCAGAGGTATTGTGGCTAAGACCTCTGATTTAGAGATGCATCCGCTTTGGGGTCCCCCCAATAAAAAGGTATGTAATTATTCCTTTTGTGAACAGATTTTAATGATACTTTAAGAGGCAATGTTCTTTTTCCCTTGTAGAAATCAAAATCGCCAATGAGCTTACTAGCTATGGCAGTTGGAATTAAGCAGAAACAGAATGTCAATGAAATTGTTAAGAAGGTGAGAGACAATAATTTATCCGCACTTGCACAATTCTCATCCCAGCGTTTGACTAAAACAGCTTGTCTATATGTCTCATTTGTAGTTTCCAGAGGCTGATTTTGTCATTATGCTTTTTCATTATGATGGTATCGTGGATGAATGGAAAGATCTAGAATGGTGTAGCACTGCTATTCACATTTCTGCTATTAATCAAACTAAATGGTATGACTTCTTCTATCCTAAGTCACACTGGTCTTAATCATTTAATTGCTAGTCCTATAATTGTTACAACTAAGACAATGTGTCGGTCAAAAGCATTAGCTGACTCTTTATTCTCTTGTTATCTTAGGTGGTTTGCCAAGATGTTCTTACACCCAGATATTGTTGCAGAGTATGCTTATATATTCCTGTGGGATGAAGATCTTGGAGTTGACAACTTCAATGCTGGACGGTAATTATCCCTGATATAGGACTAAACCTATAAAAGATGCAA